>JACXGK010002120.1:0-58799 GCA_016801125.1 Novumbra hubbsi | reverse complement strand
CTTTATCTCTTTATCTCCCAGAACAGAGCACTGAAAATAATCCTCTTTGGAAAGTATAGGAGCCACACAGGGTTATCTCTCTCAAATGCAGACAGACTCTCTCCCAATTCTATCCTCTTTTCAACTGCGTTCCATCTATCCATTTACACCCCGGCCTCACCCCAGGCGTCGCTGTGGATGTTCTCTTCACAGCTCATCCACATGCCCGCATGGAAGGCAGGGAAGACGAAGCGGTCGTCCCCCGTCTCCCAGGAAAACTGGATGGACGTGGAGTTGTGAGAGACCCCAGGCACCGGGATGCATTTGGTGACTTTGGTGGCCGTGCAGAGGGGCTTGGGAACCTTCTGACTGCCCTCACACCAGTAGGAGGACAACAGGGCCATGGCCCCCAGGACGAGAGACACCACCGTCTGGAAGAAGGTGAGCTTGGGGGATCGCACCCTGGACAGGAAAGACATGCCAGCGGGAGGGAGACTGGGCAGGATTGTTGGTGGGAGAGCAAATTTAAAGAGACAGTAAGACAGAAAATTCCCCTTGCATGTGGTTGTCTGAAGGCCCCTGGTCTCATAATCCACTAAGTCGTGTAGTCTCTGGCCAGAACGGAGTTAGTCTAATAAGCATTCTTAAAATGTGTTCAGTAAAACCATGCCATCACTACAGCAAAAGCTAAATTAAAAAAAGGAGAAGATAAGGAGAATGTTATTCAAATAGGTTGTTCACTTATCCCTTTAAGGGCTTTATTTTTAACAGCTGGTCAAACTGTTCTTCTGTTACTACTATGTAGTCAGCACTTCAGATAGAAAAACCCTGTCACAGGACATAACACGAGTGACAGACATCAGGCATGGTAGTCCACAAAGGCTGCCTTGTGATGCCTGGACCGAGCACGGTCTTAAAAGAACTACAGTTGAAAAAGGAAAAGTTAAGAGAAATTGGTAACCCAATAGAAAGGAAATATTGGACACAGCGTGACATTGCATGTGTACATTTTAACTGGCATTCTGAAAATCTCTTTTAGTATTCAAGAACCTTATAGTCAGGCACAGTATTATGTACAGAGGGTATTAGATCTATTAGCACAGGTGTGGTTTAGGACTGGCTGATTATTTACCTAATGACACAACTTAATGACAGAAAGGATAAACCTGGAAAACGAAAGATGCACAGGAATAGAAACGGACTGCATCTGCTACAGGTGTAGTTTACATTCTCTGTCAAACCTTCAGGAAAATAATAATAAAAAAAAAAGCCAAAAACCTTTGGAAGATTTTGCAAATGGTACGAAAGAAAAAGGACTTACCTTCTTTAAAGTGTTTTATCCTTCATAAGTTCCTGTGTGTCGTGGTGGTATGTCCTGTGATCCGACTCCTCTGGCCCTGTCCCTTCCCTTTCCTCCACCTCATCAGATGTTGTGCCAGCGGTTCAGGGTGTTGACCCTCCGTCACCTCCGTCGGCACGCTGCCTGGTCAGTAAGTCAGAGTGCCCGGCCAGGCCTTAAGCTCCCCCATCCTTTAATCTACTGATACAACTAAATCCACTATAGACAACGCTTTCCAATCTGTTTTCATTTTCATCCTTTTAATCCACTCCGTTACCCCACTCTTGTCCTCTGGCTTCCTCTTTAACTAGCCATGTTCTTAATACGAACGGTTTGATTATACCAACCTCATCACAGCCTGAACTCGGAACCAGGGACTCCCAAGGCAAACCGGATGCTTTCACGTGAATCTAACAAGTGTACTTAAAAGATCTTACACATAAGAAACTCCTTGACAAATAATATTCCCAAACAATCTTAACAAATAAGATACTCCTTGACAAAGAAATATTTCCACACAAACATATATCTGGTGGTTACATCCGAACCTTAACAGACTGGCCCCAATCGGTTTCTCTTCAGAATATCCTGCACAAATATATTTATTATATGATGTATTTACTATGTGATGTCTTGGACGTCTTGTTCACCTACCGTTTTGGGGGTGTTGAACTGGTACCCACCACAAGAGGGTGCTCTTCATTGCCTTTTCTTTTTAAATAAACACAACTAGGCCACACCCATCATAAACCGTACATGACAGTGCTCAGAACAACAGGACATACTAACAAACTCTCATACTTGCTGAACACTTGCATGAGACATGAGACTCATGACTAAAAGGATTTAACTATAACAACATTGTGACCATGTATCAACCCAAATGAAAATGGGAGTACAAAATGCTCTTCACTTCTGACAATAAGACCAGAGTCTTCAAAATGTTGACGAAGATTGTGTACTATAACTATTTTGTGCATGAGACAAACTTGTGGGTTCCTGATTTGATCCTTAAAGAGTACATCTATTGAGCCAGACATTCAGCAGCAGACCATTTTAAACACAGCATGAGATAAAGTGGAATTAATTTTGTACAAAGAAAGAAAGTGAGAAAGAAGAAAAGGATTGGCTTAATCAAAGGAGACTGTTGGGCTGAGGGAACCCATTTGCGTATAAATAAAAGGAAAACCGTACAATATAAAATGTTCAAAAGGACAGCATTCTTTGAAGCATTTTGTAAGTGTATTCATAGTTCATATACATATTGACATGTTTCTAGTACAGCATGTCTCAAATATCATAATTGTTTTCTTTCCGTTTGACTGTTTTTTTACAAGAATAAAAAATGATACAGACAACAACACAAACGACTCACGTTATGTTTATGGCAACGCATCTTTTGGATGCATTGAATGATAGCATATCTTGATCCATATCTTAAGTGTCATTGAGAAATGAACCTGTTGAAGTAATTAGGATGTATTGACTCCTCTGTCCACAGTAAAGTTGGCAATTCCCAATCCGAGTCATTCCCAAAACCATAGGGATTCCTAAAGGTTCTGCTAATGCTTGTTAGATTTCGGTCAGACCAATTTGACTTTCATTTCAGGAAAAATCCATTTATAGAACAATATCCACTACAATAAACTCAACACTTGGAAAACCTGCCACCTGACGTCTTCTTCCAGTCAACATGGTCAACCAAAACAGCCAGTCAACATTGTCGTCTCATCTCCTATTATGTCGGTTATTCTCTTTGCACATTATGAATATTTTGTTTGAAAAATAACTAATACAATGTCCATTTGATTCTCATGAATAATCTGTACCGTAAAAACCCCAAGGATGAAAAATAAGAACACTTTTCAAAGGACCAAAAATGGACACTCATCCACATTTTTAGAGACATTCACTCTCATACACACACACTTTGAAAGGCAACAAGTCCATTCTCCAAGGCAATAATGTCTTTGTGGCAGATCGACCCTGACATTCCAATTGATGTCATTCTGGCACCACCCTCTCCAGGAATGATAAAATATCCAATGTTTGATGAATGATATGTCGACGAAATATAAATCCGTTTCAGCATACACTGTTGCAGATACAAATAATAATGGTACCTAAAATAATAATGATTATGAAGATTATGATGAAATACTACAAAAAAAGTCCTTTGAACTGTAAGGTCAACCTCCTCTCCCAACCTTCTTTCACAGTCCCCCGGAGGGTTCGCTCCCAATATACTGATTCATAACATGTAGGAAAAACTCAGGATAAAGGTATGATAGCAATGATGAAGGTTAGAGGGTAACCTTAGAGAGGCTGCTTGTTTCTTTTCTTCTTTGAAAAGGAAGTTCCTTTCTGTTGTGTCTCTCGCAATGTCTTAATCTGTCTCAACTTAGGCCTTCCCCCCCTGTGTGGATTTGATCCGTTTTTTCTTTGCAAAGTAAGGATTGACAATTCACTTTAAAAAAAAACATTTCTTTTTTTTCTCCCCAGTGTCTTCAATGTTTTAAAGTAAACCCCTCTTCAGAAATGGTACATTCCTCTTTTTAACTCTGTCATCGTAGTCCATCCGTCAATAGACGCACATTGCGTTCTCATTTTCAATGTCTCTTTCAACGTCCGAGCATACCTAGGAAAGAACACACAAAACAAATGTGAATTGACACCAGAAATTACAATACTGTATGTGGCAAAAATAAATAGCTATTTTACTTAAAGCATATTATATCGGTGTCCAGTCTCATACCAGTCAAACAGAGTTGAGAAATCACCATTACATTTGGTTTCCTCTCACACCACTCCTGCAGACTTACAGTTCCCAAACTCCTGTGCGTCTTCCTCCTCGCTGTCTTTCTCAGCCCCTCTCAGACTGCTCGAGGTACACAGACTTTGCAGGCCGACTGCTCTGGGGAAACTGTCCACATACAGGGAGCGGGGGTGCAGGGGCGAAGCACAAGTCAAAGGGCGAATAAGGGTTAACCACTTTGGTGTCCGAATAATGAACCTTCACTATAGTTTCAGACAAATCAGCAAACAACAAGAATCACAAATATTTGCCTAATAATTATATAATAACCAACCTCTCCTTCTTTACCTTATGCTTCGGACAGCGTAGTGAAAAGTTATCTTCGTTCAAAGAGCAGTCTAACAAGAGAAAAGAAAAAATCTACTTAATTACTATCCCCAAACATGCATTAATGGGTACTTTTGTTCTTGTTACAGTAGAGTGTGGTAGACAGAGGTTTAGGGGGAAAAAAACATATAGTAATGAAAGTAAAGTAAAGAAATAACTGCTTAGTATCACAGAACGCAATTTGCTAGTCATACTGTACCTGCATCCATGGCACACGGGTAGTGATATCTCAGGGTGCAGCCTTTGCTGTAACAGCCCAGGGTTGAGCAAACCATCTCACAATACGAGCAGACCTGAAAACAGGCAGACACACAAAAGAGCAGGAAACATTTTAAAACAGCACAAAGAGTCACATTAAAACTATGTATTAATAACTGATCCAGGGATGTACTATACTGAATACTGCATTGTCATTAAGATACAAATACTCACTGTGTCTCTGGCACCATCTAGAGCCTCCTGCAGGCCATACAGTCTTCCATTGACTAGGTAAACCCCACTGGACCAGACCATACATGCCTCATGAAGCCACAGCTCCTCTGGGTCCATTGGCATCTTAGGAAGTTGGGCCAACTGTGCAAGGGGCCCGAGGGAGTCTAAGGTTGGTGGAGGAGGCTGGAATGGCAATGAGGCTTTGCTGTTAGATGGAACCATTCTGGGGGAATCTTCACTGGATTTATGTCTCCTTTTAAATCTCGGGTGAGAGGTCAACTTTCTGTGTTGGGGCCTTTGTTGAGTGTCGTCTGTCTGCTGTAGCTGGCATGGTTGGTCCTGCTGACTGTAAGTGGGTTTACTGTGACATTCAGGTTGTTTCGTAAGCTCAGTCATCAGTTTTAACTGTGGAGGCATGTCCCAATTAAGAACGGTCGTCTTATTGGCGGTGGTACTAGCAAGTTTGTCAGCCAGATAAAGCATCTCGTCTCCGCCCGCTGGAGAGGCCGTGTCAACAGCGGTGGTAAGGGATGTTGCATGCGTCACTTGACTGAACATGCAATCAGTGTAAGTTGAGGACTTGAAAGTCGGCTCATCTGGCAGTTGAGGTCCTTGGGTGGTCAACACATTTGAAATCAAATCTAGATGTGGCACATTTCTAGTCGCTCCAGTAGTTACAAGACTCTGTCGAATCTGAGGTTGATTCTTGGGAAGCCTTGCGGCATATTCAGGAGGGTAGTAAGGTCCATAGAGATCCCCAAGGTTTTTGTAATTGGCCCATTTCTGGCACAGGCAGCAGAGAAGACGGCCAGAATGACTGGATTCGGTAATCACAGGGCCTGGTAGAACATACTCAGATGAAGGTATTGCCTTTCCTGTCTGGAGGGCAGAGTCAACTTCCTCCAGTTCCCTCTTCTCTTTGCCAATCTCAATTTCTCTCTCTCTCCTGGGTAGTTGGGACAAAAGAGAGCTCAAGGGAGCTTCAATCCCACTACCGCCTGCTTTCACCCCAACAGCACAGCGCTCCCCCTTCATCTTGTCTTCTTCACCGTTCACAATCGTGCACACGGCTCCAATTTCAGCCACTTTTCTCTCCACATGTATGTACGGAGCAAAGGAACACTTGCTATTATCAGGAAAAACTCTCATGTTACTTACATTTCCTCCCGCTCTAGTAGCGGCTTCCAGGTCATCTATAGCTGCCGCTGCTGCTACTCCTCTTCTCCTCCTCCTCTGCCTGCCTCTTGATCCAACTCCCTCACTCTCATCTTTCACCCCCATTTGTTTCTGGCTGACGGACTTCACCTCTGTCTCTGGTTGAGTGTCCTCATTTTCAACATCCAGTTTTACTGCTTGGGTCAAAACAGGTGGAATCTCAGGAGGTGTACTTTGCTCCTCAGTCTGAAGAATAATGGATGGGACAGGGGTTGTGGTATTAGGGCTTAGATCAACCTGTGGGGTAACCGTTGCAGAAGATTGGGTGGGTGGGCCAGGCAGAGCACAGGGGTTTGCATTCTGTGGCTGGGCAGCTTGAGAACGTTTTTGCTTATTCACACTTCCAACAGGCCGTCCCTTCTTCTTGCCTGATGGGAAATAGCCTTTAGGAACAGAACTGTCTGAGTGTTTAGTATCTTGCGGAGAGCCAGTCATTGACAAAGACACCCTTGGAGAAGTTTGATGTGGTTGTCTTAGCAGGTGGCCTTGAGCCTGACTGTGGTGTGGTGGGGTAGTTCCATAATAGTCACTGCTACTGTAATCATCATATCCCATGCCAGCATCGTGGAGTTTCTGTCTCAGAAGGTTGGATGCAGATTGTTCACCTCGTCGAGTCTCAAGTTGCTGGTAAGTATTAGTGAAGTGTTGAATGTCAGACAAGGCGGAGGAAGAAGGTGGGGGGGAGCCCTGTACTGGACACGGTAGTGGTGGGGGTGGGGGTAATGGTCCTAACAAGGTGAAGTCAGTGGGCATCTCCTTATCTCTATCTCCAGTACTAGACGCTGAAGCCCCTAAACCAAAGTCAAAGTCTGGCTGCATAGGTCGCGCACCGGCTCCCCCAGTGCCACGTTTTAAGACATGCAACGTCTGGTGAGGATCACAGGCGTAAGGGGTGGGCGGTAATGATCCAGTCTCTTCAACTCCTCTGTAGGGCATTATGTCACTTAATGTGTGACTTTCATCTAGGTACGGTAAGCATTCCTCCTCGTCCTGCGTGTCAGTAAACTGAGATGTTTCGGTGTTTGAAAATCCATCAAAGTCATTTGACTCAGCATGGCCACTTTTCTTCAAATTTGGTGTAATTTTCTGAACAATAGCCTCCAGTTTCAAACCTCTCCCTTTTCTTGAAGGCAGACTCTTCCTACACTGAACGGGTGAGGAGGATTGTGAATAAGTACTTTGTCCAGGTGTGAGACACGGGGTATTAGGGGATCCAAGTGTTGTTGTATCAGAACTGGATGAGTCCTCTTCATTTTGGAGGCTGGATTCAGAGTGGGCCAAAGGTGAGTGATATGAACTGGGGGTACTTCTTTGCTGAAAGACATCCTGATGCTGCCTTTTGGCGGGGATAGGCGAAATGAAAGATCGAACTCTCCTCCTCAACATTAATGGATTAGTATCTCCAGAAGCCCCGGTTTTAGTTGGTCGATGGCTCTGTGGCATCATCGAATTGACATTAGCACCAACACCAGCTGTTTTATTAGAATGGACTGTGGGTTTTGGATGGAGTGATTTAATTTCTTCTGTAACCCCTCGGGAGGCAGCTGATTCAAGCGTGGAGATCGGTGCAGTTGTTGGAACCAATTGTGGGGCAACTGACCCAAGAGGACCAGTATGGAGGGGCTGTTGAGTTCTCTGGTAATGGTCCCCATCCAAGTTCCCTACACTCTCTCTACCAGAGTGTGTTGACTCCCACATTTTCAGGTCATAGTAAGTGCTCAGTTGAGGAACTTGCTGTTTAGCCAACGTTTGACGATGCAAAATGTCAGTTGGGGGCTGCATTCTTTGTCTCTGCTCTGCCTGACTAAGCTTATGTCTACCTGGAGAAGAACCGGACTGCATCATATCCTTGGCAGGTCTATCAATAGTACCTGCCCAATCACATCTGTTGTCCAAGTCATGGGTATCATGAGGAGCATGGGGGTGAGAATACATTGGTAATTTGTTTGTGGATTGTTGGTTTTGCAGTTGGGTTGAGTTGTAGGGATGGTGAGAGGGAAAATGTGGGTTCCGCTGCAGCATATTACCCTCTCTCATATCACCAAATCTGTAACCAAGAAAGCCACCGGCATGCCCGGTAGATAATTCTACACCATGTGGGTATGACTGACGTCTTGAAGGTGAAGACAGAGGGTTGGCAGGACAGGCATAGCGAGAGGATTGTTGCAGATGTCGAGAGGGCAAGGTGGTAGTCAAATCTATCTTACCTCTTCTATACGGATCTGAATTCATGACCACAGATGGGTGAAGAGCCTTGTTATGGTGCTCAACTCCAGTTTCCTTCACTGCAAGACCACTATGATGTACAACCTCTGCAGTCTCCTTAAATGCAACCTCCATCCCAACCTCTCTTTTATCTTGCATCTCATTACAGTTTCCCAAATCAATTGTTGACGGCTGTTGAATAACAGAGGTGCTAATCTGGTTCTTCTGCCGCTCCCTTTCCCTCTCCCTTTCTGATCCACTGTGGCGATTTGGAGAAACATCCCATATAACAGAGCGCCGTTCTTTAGATAAAGCTGACTCCGTTTGAGCTGTGGTCCCAGCACCGCCCACTAGCGGCTCTGTTTCCAGCAACAGGAGTTCTTGCACAGCAGAGGAACTGGGCAGAGTTGAAGGGGGTTTCCTGTGAGGTAAGGAGTAGTCTGCTAAGTTGATGTGCTTTGGTGGAGGTCCAGAGAAAGACTCTGCAGACTGTGGCATATGGACGGACTGATGCTGAGGTGTTCCCACTTTATTTTTCTCTGCAGGTCCACTGTGAGGTCCCTTAGTACTTACTACCTCAGACCTCACAGAGGAATTAGGAGGATTGGGCCCAAAATCAGGGACAGACCCTTGTTGCTGATTTGGTTGAAGAGGCTTCCCAGGGCTGGTATTTTGTGAAGGGTGCAAGGTAACTTCTCCAACTGGAGTTTGGGTTCTCATACTATCAGCTATGCCATAAGGATGTCTGGTTTGTAACTGATACGGAGTCACATTTTGAGCCTGTAGATGGGCAGTAAGGGCCTGTTCAGATCGCCCATAGCGCCGGTCTAAGTGATAACCCTGTAAGACTTCTTGCAATAGGCTTGGAAATGGTTGCTGGAGTTGAGAATTATCATTTTGGCCCCTTGTTCCTGATCCTTCCCCTCTTCTCACTGATCTCTCACCCACTGTACCCCCTACATCCTTAGTGTTTTCAGGGCCGTAAGTGGGCTGTGACTGATGGAACGCTTGATACCTTAAATTTGATACCATTACACCACCTTGACTGGGTTTCCCTCTGGTTTTTAAACCCATGGCAACATTATGTGTTGACTCTTGGAAACCATATTTCTGAGGACCTGAGGAAGGATGGTTTTGAGGGGCAGACTTGCCAAAATTAGTTTTCTGGGGAACTTCATGCTGAGAGGAATATACAGTCAGATCCATCCCTTCCTCCCCATTATGGCTACTAGACTCTCTAAGAAAGCTATGTGGATGTTTTTCTTCTACGCAGTTGTCTCTATGCATAGCCTTTTCTGGATTATTTAATTCAGACCGATTTGACACAATAACAGCCACTCCAGCAACATTTTGCTGTTCCTCAAAATGTTGACTAGAGTTGTCAATGTCTTTTGTTTTACATCTTTTTCTGTCCTTCATATCACCATTTTTGTTCTGAAAGGAGGAGGATGGATCCATTGTATTTTCCTTGTCCTGTCCATCTTGTTGCAAGTGTTCCTCTTGTGTGTGCGCTCTACCTGCATTTCCATCAATGCCCTTTCCCTTTTTTTCAACCCCCACTTCACTTTCATCTTTAATTCCTTCCCCTTTCATTTCCCTTGTTTTCCTTAGGCCATTTTTGGTTTTAACATCAGTGGCACTATCCTCAGAAACACAGTTTGAGTGAAACTGAGGATCAGAAGAGGGAATGAGGCCTGTGGGAGTGGAGGAAACAGGGGTGTGAGAATGTATGTTTGGACCAGGCTCCGCAGATTGAGGAGCAGAGGAGGGAGATGATGAAGGTGTCTGGGTTTCAGGTGCCTTGGTGTCAGAAACAGTTAAAGGATTCCGAGACGGTTTTGCAGAAGATTCTGTGAACACCGTCTTTCTTTGTGTAACGCGATCACTTTGTCCAACCTGAGATTGGTTGTGACTTGAACCCATGGACATTTGACTCGGAGTTGAAGGAGGATAGTAGCCAGTAGGTTCAGATCCACTGCTTGCTCCACTCATCTGCCTCATTCTCGATTGTTCCCCCTTAGAAAACGGCTCACCCTGTTCCCCTTTGGCCCCTGTAGATACTCTTCCAGAAACCAGAAAGGAATCTTCATCAACTCCGGCTTCAGAGCCCGCACCTTCACCACCACCGATTCCACTTCCTTCCCTGACTGTGCTAGTGCTTGAGGCAGCACTGATGCTTCGGCTTCTTGGTTGAGTAGAGGTCATGGCTTGTAGTGCCTGCTGCATTTGACTTTGCCCATCTTTTTCCCTTCTATGTGACATTAGCGTGTCTGTGAGTAGCATATGCTGCACTGTGTTGGGTAAATTTGCTACCTGTGATGTTAACGCATTAAGACTGTTTAGGCCAGGGTCTTGAATTAGTTTGTCAAGAGGAGAAGATGGATAGATCGATGTGGATGACCCTTCATGAGATCCTTTCCCTGTACCTGCACCCACTCTGCTTCGATTGGAGACCAAACGACGACCTCCAGCAATTGTTTTCAGACGAGCAGCTTTGTTACTGCCACTGCTCCCAGAACTACTGATGCTGCTGTTAGAGTTTGGTGTGGGACTTAACTGAGGCATAGTCTGCAGTAACCTACTATGGTCATGACCGCTACGAGGGTTTGGGGGAGCAGGAAGCGAAGGACCATGTGATGTGGGACAAAAAGTGTTTCCATTCCCTTCTGAGACACCCATCAAGGGGGAAGGTGAGGAGCAACAGCTGGGAGACTGCACTGCAGAGGCAGCTGGAGAGGGGTTGGATATAGGGCTGAAGTTTGGATTGTTTGGTCCCTGTTGGTGTTGAGAGTGCATTGGAGACTTGGCTACTTCTTGAGATGCCTGATCTGGAATTCCGGGGTTCGAGGACTGGTGATCTTTAGAAAATACGGAACCTGGTGGAGGTGCGTGATGCTGCATTTTGAGAGAGTTGTCGTAACCTATTCCTAAATTGTGCTGAGAATTTCGGTGTTGAAGGGTGGCTTGTTTGTGGAGTGAATGAGTTTGTGGGGGGTATGAGGGATAACTTGAAGAATGATAACTCTGTGGAACATTCTCCAATGATCCAACATTGTTTGTTGCAGTGGAACTGGAAAGTGAGTTTGAATTAAAGTTCAAATTAGGAGAGCTGTTGACTTTAGGTTCAAATCCACCACCAATGCTGGCCACATCATGATATCTCTGTGGTGGGGAACTGTACAATCCTGATGAGCTTGAGGATGTACTACCCTGTGGCGAGTAGTGTGAAAACTGTGGAGGCATTCTGTGTCCAGAGAGGGGATATGTCCTATGTTGCTGTCCATGGTGCAGACCTTGATGGCCAGGGTAATTCTGTCTATGTTGGCGGTGCTGAGACACAGATGCTGGCTGCATTGCAGGGTTCTGACCCATGTTGTACTGGTGAGAGGGGGAAAAGGCTCCAGCCCCAGTACCATTGCTGCCACTGCTACTAATGCCTGAACCAGCCGTAGAACCATAGTCCAATGGATAGGGAGACATTATCCCAGAAGATGTTCCGGAACCAGTCCCAGCATGTCTGTACTGGTGAGGAATATGTCCATCCATATTTGAGTAGCCAAAACCTGCCCCATATGCCATACCTCCTCTTCTATGTCTGTCCTTTCCACCCATTGCAAAATAATAATCCATTGTTTCCTTTCGGTAAGGGTTGCTACTACTGCCACTGTGTATATTACCCTGTGGTGTTTCCCCAGCTCTGTTTCTTGCACCAAAAGCAAGCAAATGTGCTGCCTGACTAGGGTGGTGGTGCCCACGAGGAACTAGGAGTTGACTGTGACTTTGAGGGTTGGGGGGAGTTTGCTGTTGCATCACAGTGTAGTCATCTGTCATCCTGGGGGATATCTGGGGGTCTGTCGGCTGAGGTGGGTAAGAGGAGCCACCTCTACCCCGACCAGTAAATCCAGGAGGAAGAGCTGGAGCTGCTGGACTGTTCGGGAAATTCTGCATGTTTTTATGAAAAAAATGTAATGAAGATGAAGGATACACTGAGGCTTCTTCAGAAAATGAGCAGTAGTTAATTGAATGTAACACAAAATCTTAAATCTGCGAGATTAGTGTAAATCCTCTGTTAAAATGTATTAATTCTGGAATTATTTTCAATAGTTCAACTGTCTTGTAATTACAAGAAGGTATGTTCTTTAGCAAATGCTGCAAATCCAATGCTAAAAGTATATAATACGGATGTTGCAATGTTGTAGTTTGGCACTAAATGTGAATATATCAAGAGTAAATAAATAGTTACAACAACACGTGGAAATGATAGGCCTTGTTCCACTGTAGTAAAAACACAGAAAATCAGAGTTCAGATGAAACTGCAGTGGGATTCAATGGCATCCAATGTGCAAAAAACGAGTCAAAAGTAAGTCACTGCCTTTTTGACTCCAGGAATGCTGTGGCTGCAGTCCTTTAGTTCTGACAAAAGTGAGGAAAGGAAAAGCTTCCGTCACAAAAGTGTACGTGCATTTGGATAACCCCAGTGGAGAATCATCCTCAGAAAATGTAAGGCAATCAATGTCCCAAAAGAAGAGAAAAACATCCACTGATGTGAGTCCTTGTTGAGGTTAATACTTTTGAATACTCTCTTTTTGATCATTCACTTTCAAATACTGTTAGAATTTTGGACATATGTTGTTGGTTTGTAGAAAGCTTTTTTTATCCCGTTTTCCGTAAATTCAGTCGTTCTTCACATTTTATTGGTTTGGAGTTTCTTTTTTGGTGCTCTCCTCTATCTACCAAAATGTTCTGTCTTAGCTTATTTTCTTTTTCTTTCAATCATTATTCAATTCATAGTCTACCATAATAATGTTCAAAAGTAAGGATTTCATTTATTCAGCTTAGCCTTGTTTTTTCCTTTACAGTTTCTCTCCAGTATTTCCATCTGTGTGAGTCCATTTCTCTTCACTTGTTTACAGGAGCCCTGAGGAAATCTGAAAGAAAAGAAAAAAGTAAAATAACAGTCTGTGTGCCACAGTGACCACATATACTGTGCATAGCCAGTTGCATCTATATCTTCTGCGTGGGTTGTAGTAGACAAATTAAGTAAAGTGGGTTGGTTGTTAAGCCTTGACAAACACATTACTCTTTCTCATTGTATTCCTTAACAAATGCCACATGCTCTGTTATCCACAAGAATTGCAACATAACTAACTGTAGGCCTTACTGTGGAAACAGCCTCCATTTATATCTTTATAACATCATAATAAATTAAACTGGCCTGTAGGCCTACCTGTCCACATAACCACAATATAAATACACAGATATTATTATTGCAAATATATTAACCTAAAATGGCTTTTAAAGTGTTAATTAGAACATTTTAACTGCCACTGTTGCATATTTTACATTTCTTATAATTACACGTATCTCAAACTTCGAAATTGCACAAAAATAGAAGGCATGAGAGCAAAATGTGCACTTAGTTTAAAGAGCCAAGGTTATGTGACCACCTCCAGTAGCCACTTGTAATAAGCTGAGCGCTCTAATTTTTTATCCAACAAATCTGGAGGAATGAGCGTATTGGAGGCTTTACATATGGAGGATTGAGGCAATAGGAGGCTTTACATCTGGAGGAATGAGCCAATAGGAGGCTGGGGCTAACATTTAGGTATGTGAGTGAAATAAGAAATGTAAAATCCAACTATTACTGCAATGGCATCTTTAGTGTCCACATAGTCAGCACACCAGTTTAATGTGCCCTCCAAATGATCGCACCCTACGTAGTGAAGTGCCCCTTTACAACCCTGGGGCAAGGGTTGTAAAGGGGCACTCCGCCAAATGTCCCTCTAATGCCATTTACAGAACAGTTTTTTTTCTTCCATTCAAGGACCAACCCACAACTAATCTGCTTAGCTTCAGAATCAAACTAGCAATGTAATGAATGGCGCAATGCTATACGATCTAACCTGTTTCTGACAGACAACACACTCAGGGGCATTAACATCCATCTTCCTTCAAAACCAGAAGATGGTTGCGGGCAGTTATTTAGACTGAATATTTTATTAACTGATGATTCAATGTTTGACTGAGCTTCCCAAAAGTGCATTACCCATAATGACAGATCAGTAGTGCTCGAATCTGGACATTCCGTTTTGACATTTGGAGACTTGTACTATTCTCATACCTTGTATTTCCACCCGGAATTGATAGGCGTTACTAACAGTCAGATGTTCCAAAATGCGTATATTCCTAAACTACACTAGAGGCACAGAGTTATGTAAACAAAAATAAATAAATCAAACAACTTGGCACTGAGACTTGAATTGCACCCCAAAATTGCTAGGCCATCAAGCATGTATATCTTTTCTGGCTCTATATTGGCTCTAAACGTTTGGATCTGAAACGTTTGGATCTGTTAAAGTCTGTGATTGCAACTACGCCTATAAATGAAATCATAATGTAGTCATTATTTTGTGTATTCATTGGAGGAACATATTTATTATATAATGCTTAACTCCAAGCCCTGTGTATGAAATACTCACCCCCACCCCCCAAACAAAAACATGAAAATTACATATTTCAGATATGTGCATTTATGTCGATATTTGAGAGCAGAAAATTCATATTATATTTGTTTTTCAAAAACATGATCTCTTGAGTGGAATACATGACATCTTGACAAGACATGATCTGTTAACCTGTACAGCCTGTGTGAATTACATGTTTAAATAATGCCGGGAGAACAGCTATACGCTCACTTGAATCAAAATATGTTTTAAAGGACCATGGCTAGCCAGCCATTCTGCCAGTCAAGCCAGCTAACTTAGATGATACAGAAAATATGGAAATATGTGTTTTTGTAAAGCATGGCTATCCCAGTGTAAGTTCATCTCCAACTATGTAACTAAACAAAACTAAGAATGTTGATAAGTCAATAACCGATCACTAATTTGGAGACACTGCCATAATTGCGATCAAAGCTATGGACCTATACCAGAACCCTTCTGAAGAAGAAAAGGTGTTCGTCTCAAAGGGTACATGGAAAAATTCCTTGTGAATACGGGAGTATTTTTCAAGACAGGGCAAATTGTCAGTAAGACAACAATACACCTAAGCCCTAAAGTCCTGTTCCTCAAAAAAATGTAATACAATATTGAACGTTAATCTTCTATAAATACAGAAGTACTTAATTACAAACAACCTTTCAATAGATAGAAAAGCACGCAGACTGCCCAGTTAACACACACATGTTGTCCTAACACCAACAAACCAACTAATAGTTACCGGCTTTTCTCCACCCACTCCACGTAACGCATGAGGGACGTCAACTACTGTTGACGACGCACTGTTGGCTAGGCTCCCAGCTAGTGAACTGTCATTATCACTGTTGGCTAGGCTCCCAGCTAGTGAACTGTCATTATCACTGTTGGCTAGGCTCCCAGCTAGTGAACTGTCATTATCACTGTTGGCTAGGCTCCCAGCTAGTGAACTGTCATTATCACTGTTGACTAGGCTCCCAGCTAGTGAACTGTCATTATCACTGTTGGCTAGGCTCCCAGCTAGTGAACTGTCATTATCACTGTTGGCTAGGCTCCCCGCTAGTGAACTGTCATGATCACTGTTGGCTAGGCTCCCAGCTAGTGAACTGTCATTATCACTGTTGACTAGGCTCCCAGCTAGTGAACTGTCATGATCACTGTTGGCTAGGCTCCCAGCTAGTGCCATCATGCGACCATAGCCTACGCCTAAACCCCAAACCCTTCCCGGGCACTCCGATCTGAAACGTCAAGTCTTTTGGCAAACTAACCCGCATGGGGGGGGGGGCAGCTCTCGCTCAGCCACAGCAAAACTCTATTGTCACCTCAATGGCGCCTGCTAAATGACTAAAATGTAAAACATAAATGTAATATAATTTTTTTTGAACAGCAGGTGCCACTATTGTACACCACAATGTCAATAGCTTGTGAAAAATGAATATATCTTCCCAAAACTAAACATTGCAATAATTACTTGTGCTTTGCAAATTACGAAGCGACAAAATTAGCAGGTGAGAAATATAAGAATAAACAAATTTGGGCGCACAAATATATCGAGAGACATGCATTGTGCATCTATTTGGGGAACTACATTTGTTTTCTTTTGTCCAACTTGCCTGCTGACAAGATGTTATTTATTTTGTCGGACAGAACCAGGTGTGCAACGGTACACCATACCTACAGTACGGTACGGGGTTTTAGCGTCACAACAATTACTGATTATCCGTTTTTAGTTTTTGTTTGGCAACATTTTCAACACTAATAATGACTGATAAGAGCACCATATAAAACAAAATAAAGCGCAATACGTAAACATGGCAGAAACATTGTCTTACAGTGTGTGTACTACCGGTTTGAAACAAGCAGGAGGGGGACATTTACAACGCTCCAGCACTGTAGAAGGTGCCATCAGCTGCGCAGCCTACTCTCGCCAAGCAGTGGCAACATAATGTGTTATCAACACTTCTATTTCCATCAGGGTTGTAGTAGATACTTGTTTAAAAGAATAACAAACATTTGGTGAGTCAAATTGAATGTCTGGTCTGATGGGTATGTTAGTATAATCTTTCAAATATATTCACAGCTAAAATAAAAAGGCCACCACTCAGAAACCAACACAAGGAGTCAACCACAGACATGAAGGCCCACTTTTGATTAGGTCAGATCTAGAACAACTGGTTCTACCCAGACCAATGAAGATGTCCACTACATGTCCACTTCTACAGATGTTCCTGTTTACACGGTCATATCATCAAGACGTTTAAGGCCCATGCCACAGTAGCCAACCTCCCTGGACGTGGCAATAAGGGACAATTTCATGGAAGACTGCAGGCAACAAATGTTTGACTGGAGCAGAAAGCCCCTTGACCAAACGGACAGTACGGAGGTGCGTGAAACACATCCATAGCGATAAGAAGCTCCTGATTGTAGTTGGCCAACAGCGGTGCCACCAATATTCTGTTGACAGGTCAATACATCTGTGAATGTTTATAGACATTAGGAATTGGTTTAAGAAGTACTTTTTACTTTTTCCCCCTCAACAGCCATTCCGCCATGGCCAGCGCTGTCATCCCACTGCAAGGAGCTGAGCTAGACAGCCTTTTGTGAATGGTGAGCAATGGAGCGCATACACTTTCAACAACAGCATGCTTATGTGTGCTAACGGCTGGGTTTGTATGTATATATATATATATATATGTATATGTATATAAATAAATTATGTAACTTACGACAATCAGAGATGGACAATTAATTTCTCTTAACTTTTGTGTACTGGAATATAAAGGTCGTAAATAAATCATTAGTTGACATGATAAACTCCGTTCATCGGTCAACATTCGCGGCAGCCACTTGGGAGTTCAACAAATATCATCTTTTGGCACGTGGACCTGCAGGCCAGCAAGATCACGAAGCAGCACCGCCCACTGAGCACCGCCCACTGAGCACCACACACCGCCCACTGAGCACCGCCCACTGAGCCCCGCCCACTGAGCCCCGCCCACTGAGCACCACACACCGCCCCGCTTGCAGAGCTGCTGACGTTCTGCGGCCCTACTCCCACTAAAACGCCATTAGACCTTCCCCGCTACCGCATTATTCAAGTACCCCAGCTCTCCACCTTAGAGGGGCCGATGTGTGTTTAAGGCCTCAGCCTAACGTAGCAGGTACCGCACCTGCTGCCTTGATTAAGAGCACAATGGCAGGAGATGGTGGAACGTTGGGGTCGGAGACAAGCAAACTTCTTTTTAGATTTACATGGGCTACAAATAGATGCTGACAGCAGTTGTGGTAATTTGAGAGGGGAAATTGAAGGGCCGTGGCCTGTGCCACCACGACAAAACCAACTTGAAAAAAGACTGCAGTCTATATCATATTGCCCTTCTAAACAGATGTATTTCAAATTGGCCATAAATACAAAATAAAGAAATAAAAACGAAGTCATGCGAATAATCACCATTTATTATTTTAATTGTTTTACAGCACTAATGAATTTCTTTTCTATCTCCAACTACAATGATGTAAAGCAGTTTGTGTGTTTTCCTCCATTTTCAGACAGAGATACTTAGGGGGAGAAACTAGAATCTTATACCAGGCTTGGGTTTTGTTATCCATACATTGAAGTTATCGGGGTGGTGCATTATTGGCAACATTGGCTTAGCAACAAGCTGAAGCAGGATGACTTGAACATGATTTGTCTACCAGCCTCCACACACATTAGTCTATTCAAGTTTCAGATCTCCTTTCTGCAATATCTTGACATGCTGAAAGTAATAATTTGAGCAAGTAAGTGGATCTTTAAACTGAATATGGTGTTTAAAACTCTTTCAACACGTTAAACGTTTAAATTTAATTACAAAGATGAACACGTTAACACCCCCAGCCCTAATAAATATATTTTTTACATTCTGGCTTTCTATTGTGTTTGTCACTAAGGCAACAATGTTCTTAGCCAGAAAGAGCTATGCTTCTACCGACACTGGAGGGTTTACAGCCATTATCAGCCTCAACAGACTGCTTCAACCCATTTCACATGTTGGTAGCTAAATTACTATAACAACGACATGCTCACAGTAAATCTGTTAGCAAGAAGTTAGCAGAACAATTGATTTTATATTTTGTTTCTCAAACTCTTCCTCAGTTGTGCACCAGGGCCTCCCACTCCTCTTTCTATTCTGTTTGGAGACCATTTGTGCTGTTTTGTGAAGGGAGTAGTACACATCCTGGTACAAGATCTTTAGTTTTGGCCATTTCTTACATGGCATAACCCCCATTTCTAAGAATTAGAATAGACTGATCATTTTCAGAAGAAAGTTTTCTTTCTGGCCATTTTGAGTCTGTAATAGTACCCACAATAACCCACACAAGAGAACACGTAATCAACATAATATAACACCAAGTCAATGAAACTTCAGAGATCTCAATCTGTCCAGTTAGGAAGCATAAGCAATTGTGAATCTGCTGCATGGTGCTGGGCTGTGAGCCCAGGTCCCACTGGAGAACGTCAGACCCTCATGCCACCCTTATGGATTCTGTTTCTGACACTTCGGTCAGAAACCAAACTGCTTGTTGGAGGTCATTTTGTTGGGCTCTGGCAGTGCTCCTCCTGTTCCTCCTCACACAAAAGAGCAGATAACGATCCTGCTGCTGAGTTGATGCCTATCTACAGCCCTGTCCAGCTCCCCTCGTGTAACGGCCCGTCTCTTGGTATCCTCCATACTGTTGAGACTGTACTGGGAGACACAGCAAACCTTCTTGGGACGGCACTTATGTGCCATCCTGGATGAGCAGGACTGCCTGTGCAAACTTAATGGGCTGCAGGTACCGCCTCATGATACCAGTAGTGACCAGGACACTAGCAAAATGCTAGAGAAGAATCAGTCAGAAATTATAAGGAGAGAGTGATTGTCTGTGGCTAACACCTGCCAAAACATGCCCTTTTTGGAGGTTGTTTTGCTGTTGTCTCTCCAGTACATCTGTTGTCACTCGTTTACACCAAACAGGTGACATTGATTCATATTCGCTGATGCTTCCTAACGAGACAGATTGATATCCCTGAGGTTTAATTGACTTGGTGTTATACTGTTCCCTTAATTTTGTTTGGAGCAGTGTGAAATATATATAATAAGATTAATTCAAAGTTGCAAAAACTGTGAAATAAATGTTGTTAGAAGGATATTTAATTCTGGAATAATAATATTAATAATTTGGTTTCTTTTAAGAATTGTATCTCAATTAAAGGTTAAGACTGTCTCCTATTTTATGAGATCAAACTGAGGAACAAAATAAATGTATTTACCAATGATTGCAATACTTCAGGAGGGCACTATAAATCCTGCAATATAGAAGAATATTTAGAATTATATTACTATAAGTCTATCCGGAATGTAAAATGCCCTCAAATCAGATTGTCAGTTGATTTAATTACATTATAACGCTGAGTTGCATGATTGCTACCCTAACCAGTGCCAAATCCTTTGGAGAAAGTCAGGTGTGAGTTAAAATGAAACAATTCCCCTTTTCTTCAAAAGTATTTGTGGAATCACAGAGATTGCAATATTCCAAAAAAGTTTAAGAGCATATTCTAGACATTATTTTGTAATAAATGATTCATCCATTTAAAGAAAAGTGAATTTATGTCAGTATGTACAGTAGTAGTCTAGCTTAATAGCAAACATCCATGTAGTCTTCACCGGAGATGGAAGAGAAAGCGGGAACAACCGGCTGTTATGGCATGGGTGTCTGTTGTAGACACACCTTTTAGCAGATGAGAACAGACATTTCTTTTTACGTTCTGTCACCATGCTAGTGTTATAACACTACCTTCTAATAGTGCACCATGTTCAGCCAAACGGGTTGCATAACCCTGTATTGTGCAGCGTCTGCAGGTCTGAGCGCTATACAATTGACTAGAGAGTAATGTTTAATTAAGACGATGTATAACATTGTTTTAGTTAAGAAGAAAACCAACACCTATAACGCCTGAATGGAGGCTGTACTAGCAAGTTGTTAGCAAGTTTTTGGAAGGCTAGAGTGTATTACCATAAAGGAAGATAATATTTGCACGTCAGAGACAAACAATGTCAGAAACACTGAATTCTAGAAAAGATTTGGTCTAAATACAGTAACACAGAGGCACTGTAAGAACAATACTATGTAGAGTTAATATCAGCACCATAGAGAACAAAAGGCCTCTAGTGACCAAAAAGCTAATTTAGCAAGCACAGCGCCATTGAGAGCTTCAACCTTTTTAATGTAGTCCAATGGGTGGGATTTCCAACTTAATTGACGATTCCCCCAGATGACCTCATTGGGTTCACATCCAACTGTGATATGTGATATGGAATATTTACTATTTCAAAATGGAGATTGACACAATGGGCTGACTGTCATTCTCTATGATCTGGAAGAAATAAGGTTTGGATCAGGACAGGAAAAGTTTAATAACCACCTCCTCTGCAGCTGCATTTTAGTATGCAGTCAATTTAGATATTTTTGAAATAATAGATTTTTTGACACATCCGTTCATATATTTCCACATCATACGTATTTGTATTCAGTGTTGACCTAATTGGCTAGAATACCAACTAGTGAAAATAATTGGGAACCGATTTGGGATGCCTGTTTAAATACTGCCACACTAAACCAATTCAATGGCACAGTATGATGATGAAGAGGTATCGCATGTAGCTACAAAAACAGCGTAATGTGTACGATGAAGGATGCTAAATAGTATCATGAGGAATTACTTTCTTACCAGATCAAAAAAAACACCCCTTTCACCACGGGTTTTATTTAGATTTTGTTGCGGACGAAACTACGCGCGAGTATTTTCATGTTGACGCTAGTAGCAGCTGATATTAGCTAGCTAACACGTTTATGTACACGCACCAGTGTTAGCTCGCTAACTAGAGGCATGAATAAGTGGTTAGCCGGATTAGTTAACCAGCAGGCTGTGTTGCAGAAACCAATTTGCGCTATTGTGTTAGAGTTTTTTCGCTAAAATTTAGCACATCAATTTGCCACTGTAGCTAACTATCCTGCTCAAATAGATTTGTGCGAAACGAAAACAATCAGCTAACCTTAACGTTAGCAAGCTGGCTATGTTAGCTACCTGGTCTATCCAATAATCATGGGAAGGGGGAAGCAAGCGGCATACAAAAAGAGGGTGATTAGGTGCAGATGTTTTCTCCTTAGCTAGAAATACATTAGACAGCAAACGTTAAGTAGGATATTGCATAAATAGTTAACGCTTGACCAGGCGGTGTTGCAGCCCATCTTCGAATAAGTCATTATGCCTTACTAAATGCAGAAACAAACAAGACACAGTCAGTCTTTCAATTCATACCTGAGAAAGCTTCAAGGCCCCTCGAAGAGTAAATGGGTGTTTTGTGACAATCCCGCTGGTGTGGTAGGAAACCCCGGTCTTGAGTCGAATGCTCCGCCGCTTTTCCTCACCCTCTGTCGTCTTGACAACCCCGACCAGCGGCGGCAAGTCGGGGGCCCCGTCACAACACAGAAATCCTGGGCCTTTCCTCCAATTTCCCCTTTCTTTTGTCCTCGATCACCTCCAAAAATTATGAGAGCACAATCGGGGTGCCTGTAGGTCCCGTAACCAGTGAGGTCCATACACCCCCGCCCCCTCCCCTTTCGTTCCCTCTCCTTTCCCTCTTTCACACACCGTAGGTGAAGCCACCTAGCTCGAGCTCAAATTAAACGCATTGCTGCCGCACTAACTGTACTAACTACAGTAATAGAGCGCAATTTACTATTTCCATAAGTGCATCGTATAAAAGCATGCATCTATCGGTGGACTTGTATATTCGTTTTCCTGTTACAGTTTTTTTGCTACTGAAAGACCGCCTTGAAATGCATACACACTCATATTCCTGCACCCCCTCCCTCATCTCTTCCCATCACATCCCTCCATCTCCCCTCCCTTTCCCAATATCTTGGTGAATTTATACATACAAAATACTGAAAATAACTGTTTTAAAATCAAGATATTTTATTACATTTGATCTGGTTTTGAATCTATCAGTGAATCGGTCTTTGTTGTTATTTCATTTTCCAAGTCAATGGTTAGTAAATTCCCTACAAAGGATTCCATAAAGAAAATTGACAGTGGCTAAATAGTGTTAACAAAATATGTTTTTAATAAAGATCCAAACAGCCTAGGTGGTGATTTGCTTCCTCAAATTTTATGGTTTAAATGGGCACTGTGTAGAATCCTGCCTCTATAATTTTCAAGATCGAATTTCAAACAATGACTCTCTTCCCTTACCAAATTATACCGGAATATTATTAGCTAGTTCAGGTTGTTTTGGGTCGGGGGATAGGACTGCGTGTTTAAAGCGAGTATGAAGAGACAACACGCCAAACTGATAGACGGACCAATGAGAAAGAGGGGTGTATATCATGCACGAATTTTGCAAAAAATATATTTCCATCATCAAATAAAAACATTAATTACAGATGTCTTCTGGTCATTTATACTTGTATTTATGCTAGTAGTACAGTAACAATTTTACATAAGGTCCTTTTAAAGCATGGCCTTCGGAGCCTACCTTAGTTTTGGCACAAAGAGTCCTTCTAAACTGACCCCTGACACCTGAAATGTCTCATTAAATGCCACACTACAAGAATACTGTGCACTGAATTGAAAGCAATGAAGACCTTGGCAATCAAATAGTCTACTTGATTAGATTTATTAGAAAACCGTGTTATCTGTGGTATAACAGAGGTTCTACACAATATCTCTTCCCCATTTAATTTATTGTGTTGTCACTGAGTGCTATCTCCTCTCAAGCACATTCAGTGAATGCAGTACAGACCCACTCACTCTCTCCCAGGCATAATGGCCTAGCCTATGGGCCCCATGCACAGTGCTGCACTTTTAATATACTACAGTGTGCACACATTTATTCTCATCCTTGTAAATGTCTCACATCTCTTTTCCCACCTCTTTGTCCAAACAACAATTCAATCTTTTCATTCACATGCAGATAAATAACAGTTCAAAAGTTTAGGGTCACTCATAAATGGCCTTGTTTAAAAAAAAAAAAAGGGTTTGGTCCACTAAAATGGATCAGAAAAACATTGTAGACATTAAAATATCTGAAAACTGTGGTGCTAATTAAGGTAGCAATACATCTGGTCTTCTTTAGACTAAATGAGTATCTGGGGCATCAATGATTGTGGGCTTGATTACAGGCTCAAAAGGGCCAGAAACCAAATAAAATTATTTGGCAACTTGTCAGTTTATTCTTGTTTCTATCTGCCAAGCATGGTTGAGGCAACGGGATGGTATGGGGTGGTTTAGTGGTGATAAAGAGGGAGACAACGTTTGATCTGAGCCAGTTTCCTCAAACATCAGGACAATGACACAAAGTATTGCTTCAAACTATGAAAGAACTATTTCCGGAAGAAGCAGTCAGCCGGTATTCTGCCTGTAATGGAGTGGCCAGCACAGTCACTGAATCTCAACCCTATTGAGTTATTTTGGATTATTATGGTACTTAAGAAGTGCCTTCAGGAAGCACAAAGGGAAATCTCTTCAGATTACCTCTACAAATTGACAACTAGAATTGTAATAAATAGTTATTATTTCTAAACTTTAATTACTACATTACCTATTCATTTTGCTATATATCCTATTCAAACTAATTTCATGTTTGTTTCCATGGAAAACAAGGACATTTCTAAGTGACCCCAAACTTTTGAACGGTTGTGTACGTACCTGTCTATTTCTATCATGGTTACCATAGCAACTGCATCACAGAACCTTAACTGTGGATAATTTGGCCACGCAGGTTACACATGTGTACATGCACACAGTAAATGTAGGCCTTACGTGTACACAGTTCTAACATGCATATACTCACAAATATATGTAATATATATATATATATATATATATATATATATACATACATATAGAACCAATTTTAACAAAAAATACCAAAATTAGGCGCACAAACAGGGATACATTTCCTTGCACTATACAGGAAACAAAATGTAGACTTGACCAGCATCTACTATGCTAGACATCTTGTGGATGTTTCAGTTACGCTCCTGCAGTAATAAGCCTTGCACCAATAGGAGGATACGAGAGGCCCCTGCATGAGTCTATATACAGCTGTCAGTAACTATGGGGAGCGTAACTGTTCTTTTGGCTCTATAACCCTGGGTTTTGCTATGAAGTTAAAGTATAGATTCTCCGCTGACATATTTGTGTACTTATTGTTTTCACCATTTAGGAATTACAGAAGACCAAAGAACACCAAAATCGAGGAAAATAGCACCTGCCATGAACCACACCTATGAGAAGGATGCGCGTAAGTGTAAGCCACAACTATCCGCAGGAGACCAGAACTACCTAGCTGCAAAGTGCGGCTACCTTAAAAAACTGATGGCCGTGTTGCAGTTTGCTAAATAGGGGGAGTTCATTAAACAAAGGTAGGAGATGAGAGGAGATGAGACATAGATTAACTTTAATTAAATACCACACTTTCTATTAATCTCATTACTGAACTGAGGACCCTGGGACTGAACACCTTAATCTGCACCTGGAATCCTGGACTTCCTGGCATGCTGGCCACAGGTCAGGATGCTAGGCAACATCATATTTACCACACCCATCTACAATGTGGGCATCCCTCAGGGATGCATGCTCAGTACCCTCCAGTACACTTTTTACAATACACAAGTTGTCTGACGACCCGATGGTGGCCTGATCTTCCATGGCAGTGAGGCAGCCGGTAGACAGGAGGTAGGGGAACTGGCAGTATTATACCAGGACCACAATCTGTTGCTTTTCTTTTTCTTTTTTTCTTTTTTTACAAATCAAAGAACCTGATTGGACTTCAGACTACAAAGACTAAAACAGGCACTCATTCAGATTGAGAGATCTGAATGGATTAGGGGTTCAAATAATTGAGTCAACATCACTAGTAAACTAGGTTCCACACAACATGACACAAGTTACTGCAAATGATGGTTCTGCATAATATTACAGAAGCCCTACAAATGTAAAACCCTCCAAACAGACAAGTCATAAACCTTTCTCGATACTTGCACATAGCCGGCATTGCATGAAATAGCTGTAACTGTCACAACTCTGTACAGCCTGTTATTTGTGGAAATTGGCTTTAAGTATGCCTTGTATTGTTAGTCGGCACTTAAATTTGATTCAGAACATTGAAATAAATGTCTCTATGAACAGTAAGACTCTTTCTTCCAAGCTAGAAGCATATCACATGGGAGTTTCAAACTCATGTTTCAGTGGCAGATCTTCCCTAAAGGCTGAAGTTTATGCATATAGTTGGTTTACTAAGTGTTAATGATCATCAAGCTTTCCTAGTTCAAATATAATCATAAACATTATCAATATCACGAAGGGCACCTGGTCATCTGAATGATTAAATAAAACATCAAAGTTCATTACATTATTATCTGAAAAGACTAACAACATCAGCTGAAAAGACTAAAAATAACAGCACATTATCATTATATTATTTCCATCTTCCATATTCCATCATCACAATACAAGAAACAGAGGTCAGTTTGGGGTCACTTCAGATTAAACATTGAATATGCTAATGGAAATGTAGGACAGATTACTTCTTAAATACATTTCCGAGGACAAATGACAAGGTTTCTGGGGGCACATTCTGTGAAATCTAAAAGTATAGTTACGTTAGTTTTAGCCAATCAGGATTCTACAAATGGTTATGTCTCACCCCTGAATTACAGATAGTCAGTTGAAGTTGCTAGCAGCATTGTTAAAGACACACCATTTTTGCAAGCCTCACTAGATTGATTTCGCTATACTGAACAGTTAAAGTATTAGAATAACTATCTAAAGAATTAAGAAATATCTTTAGCATATGTATTTAGCATCATTTTTGTGCAGAGACTATGTTGATTCCTCTCTGTCAGCAGACCACTTGGTAAGTTAAATTTAATTGTGAGGCTTTATCTCAAAATTAATGTATTTTCTGTTATTTATTTATATTTGTTACATTTTGGAGTAAACGTATCTTTTTACAACTTAATATAATTACCTCCTGGTCTCTAGTTTGTTGTATAACTTGACTGCTCCCTCTGAACCTTTTGCATTCCTTTGTGCTGTTAGTGTGCTAGACTGAGCATATACTACATAAGGCTGAAGTAATTTTGCTACCTCATTGCCAGCTATTGAGTCTTTTTTATGCGGGAGATAGGTAGCTAGCTAGCTAATGGGACATCTTTGTTTTTGTGAGATGGCCAGCTAAGTACCGGGGGATTATCTGTGTTCATTTACTGCTCGTACACAGCTGGACACCGGACACAGCTGATGGAACAGCGACCCCACTTTACAATTTCCTCAGAATTTTACCTTTTCTAGTTACCCTTTTTAAAGCACACGTTTAATCACAGCACCAAGTCATGTAGGATGTAAAGGAAAATACAATAAACATTAACATGCAATATTTATACCTGACCAGCAGGTGACACCATATTGCAGTGCGTTCAAATGCCACGAGAGAATAAACCCTATTCCTGCCAAATTGACCAAAGCCTCAATTGCTTCAGAAAGCCATTATTTATGCCATTTATGACTCATTGTTTGTGTGTTGTTTATTTTTTGACATTCACTTCTGCTCAATATAATGAAGGGTGACAATAGTTGTTTGAGTATACTGTATACATTTCTTTGGAAGTACTTTTACTTCCATCTTATGCTAAATCAAAAAACTTTGTCCAACTGCACTAGACCTTTTTTCCAAGAGTTATGGTAGACCATGTGTGTGGGTGTTCCAGAAAGTTGTCTTAAGAAATCCCAAACCATAGTCTGGAGTCCGAATTGTTTGAGCGAGACAAAACGGTTCAAGTTGTCTCGGTTCCATCAAAGCTAATTCCAGTTTAATGAATCAAGTTCAACAAATCTCGGACAGGTTGAACTGAAATCAGACGCGTTCACGTAGCATTTTAGAAGTCATCACCTGTCGATCACAAACCAAAGCATTAATCATAGATGCCAAACAGTGCGCTGCTTACTTTTTCAGTCAGGGTCAACAAACCGTAATGAGAGCCTATAATGAATACGTTCATGTCTTCTAAAAAAAGTAATACTGCTGCTGCAGCGAAAGAACGAGAAGTGATTTGGCAAAAACATTGCCGATAGAATGAATGCTTACGTTCTTCAATCAAATGTGTGTCTCCAAGATAATTATTTAGCCCTTAAAACCAAAACGTTCATGAATGAAAACCAAAACGTTCATGAACTTGTTACCCACAACCATGTTTTCAATTGCATATTGAAAGGCCAATGAGTGAAAATGCATTTTAAAATCAAGGCGTAATTTTGATAGGGTTAACATACAATGGGCTCAATAGGTACCTGCGCATTACTGCTGTACATTGGGTCCAGGTGGAGCTTTAATGGGAATATGGGTGGAATCTATGCACCCAATCTCGTTTTGCATCGCCTATGTTGTACAGAAAGCTTACCTTGGCAAAACAGTGGGCAGTGCACAGTGTCTGTATCGGCGCGAGTGCAAATCCGCGTTGGGTGATGTTGGAAATGTGTGGCATCAGTAGATCGGTGAGATAAATCATTTTTTTCACAGAAAAAAGATAACGCTCATAGAGATATGGCTCTGAATGACGTCAATTCGAGATCTGATAATTATTTCACCACGCAGAGCTTGTCGAACAATGCACCTATGTCAATTGGATTTCCTTCAAACGGAAAGGCCATTACGTCAAAGGGACTGATTGATTGAGAACCCATATTTATATGTGCTTGGTCAGGCTTAGCTCAAGTTAACCTGCCAAATAGCAGGTTAGCTTCAGAGGATGAGTTGTTATAGTTACTGATATCTAATTACTTCTATCTTAGTTTGTGCATCCGCAAACTCAGGATTTCCTCAAATTCTCGATTACTTGCAAATCCAGATTTCTGGAACACCCCCAGAGCTGCCCAACAGAGGTCCTGGAGATCTACTGTCTTGTAGGTTTTCTCTTCAACCCCATTTGTAACTAACCTGATTAAGCTTTTCATTCAGCTAATTATTAGAATCGGGTGTGCTAAATTAGAGTTGAAGAGAAAAGCTACAGGACAGATCTCCACGAACAGGGTTGGGCAGCCCTATTATAGACTGATAAAAGCCTGAGGAGGACTGGCCACCCCTCAGAACCTGGTTCCGCTCTAGGTTTCAACTGCTCTAAGTTTTGCCTCTCTTGGGGAGTTTTTCCTAGCCACTGAGCATCAACCTTGTTGTTGCTTGCTTTTTGGGATTTCAGGCAGGGTATTTGGCAACTGCTTGTGTACAAAGGACTTTATAAAATACATTTTGATTGAACTGTACATTTGTTACTAAATTCTGGCAAATGTGGAGATCCTAGGGTTGTGCACCAAAATTGTTCTTAGGGAGAACAAAGCTGTCACTCGGAGGAGGAACTCAATAAGTACCTGTAACAGTGATCATGTGCCTGATTTCATCCGTAGCGCTAAAGATCTACTTTGTAACACGATTGAAGGCAAAATTGAGGGAAATGCATAGTAAAGCTGCAGATGCCTTGCGCTGGTTGTGAGTTTTGTAGAAAAGGTCAAATACAGGAAAAGCAAGTGTGAAAGATGACTGAGCAAGCAGCATCCGACTCAATTGGTGCACAGTTCTAAGCCTTAAATTGCACCTTAACCCTCCATTGCACTCATCTAATAATACAAAAATGGTCCATTAAGTGATGTACAAGCCAGTGTTGTGTACAGTTCGCAGTACCATGGACCCACATGCACCAGGAATATTGTGCAATTCATATGGTGACCACCAGGAGTCAGAGTAATACAAGGAAAATGTAGCACGTTCATCTCAGATGATCAGAATAATGATCTTGGAGGGTACCCTCACTACTGCACAGTTTTTCTCCTACTCCATCACACCTGACTGAATTAGCTAATTGATCAGTTCAGTGATTGCCTGAACTCAAGACACCTGGCCTTCCAGGATGGCTACATGAAATATATAATGGGATTTTGTTTATTTATGAACTAGGCAGTTTGTGTCCTGAAAGATGATTGGCTGAATTAACCTTTTAACCAGACAATGTACCCTGAGAAATATGACCTGTTTTTGTTCAATTATTGTTAGTAATCAGCATTAAGTTACCTTGGGGTTTTCTGGTATGTGACCAATAAATCATGGCTACGGGCCGCATCCAGGCACTGAACTTCATGTTCTGTCCACAAACAGCCCTTTGTCAGGGTTTTTTGTGTTTTGCAATAATGCACAAGGGGTTTGGTTAATGGCAAATATACCACATCTAGAACTAGAGGCACAAGCATCACATTGCAATATTTTATAATTAGGGATATTTGACAATATACTCAAACCTCAAAATGCTTTATTGCCATTATAAATCAGTATCATTCTGGTGGTGTATGTAGTCCCATGTACCACGTCAATCAACCAATCGGTAATCTGGGTGTGAGTCACTCTGTTTATAATTAAGCAGTAAGGCATTACATGGATCTGGTATATGGCTAAGGGTTGTTATATATCATAGCTGATATATTTCAATGGCTGTATAGATCATGGCTAACAAATCTAGAGTGTCTGTATACACCCTTTATCCATGGTATACTGGCCTTATATCACACTCCTACTTTGTGTGTCACTCCATGTTATGATCAGTTTGTTAGGTAAAACCAAAATGTTATGCGATTTACTCTTTTACAAATTAGCATTGAGAGCTGGCCATATGAAACATATTCCATACCCCACATCCCCCCTGTGCTGTTCAAATAAACCTTTTAACATTTGTTGTTACTTAGTTATGTTTAGCTTTTTAGCATTTTAAACAGATAACCTGATTCCTTATCCTTTATTAGAGAATTCCAGTAGTAGTTTTGTAAGACAACTGCATTATGACTAACAGCTATGAGTTACCATATTGATCCAGCAGGGGGCGCCAATTCCCAAAGTCCCACACAAGGTCCTCATGGCAGGCTCTCGTTCGCTGAGGCCGACTGCCACACTACACATCTCCTAGCAACCACACCTGCCTCAATCACTACCAAAGCAGGAGTGAAAGAGAAGGGTGGGGGGGAGAGGAGGAGGGGCCAGGCAGAGAGGGAGGCAGGGAGGCATTGGCATCTCAGCAAGGCCTGTACCTCAATACTCAGAGGAAGGAATGGCTAGCAGCAGTAAAAGGCTTTGTGCTGGTTAATGTGATTTGATGATGAGTTACTGTGCTCCAAGGAACCGCAGATGAGCAGATGAGCAGCTAAATGGGTGGAAGGAGACAGACATATGTAAGCCGTATTTCAAGATCTGTGATATTACAAAATGAGAAGTGAGGAGAGTGATTGCCCAACTTAAGCAGGTATGTCTGGTGGGTACCCGTGAGTTACCTTCCCCAGCCCCCTCCTCCCCCGCCCATTAAACCTGACTGTTTTATCATCTCTGTGCCATTCTGACTCATGCCCTCTTCTTTATTACCTCTCTTCCAAGGGGTCTGAGTGAGGTGTCCGTTCTCATGATGTATGGTTTTCTACCCTACGGTTTCCTTTCCACCATCGCTCCCCTGCGGTGATGTCGCTGTGACCTTACAACCCAACATGGATCCCTCCTGTGGTTGTCAGGGAAGTGTCACCAAGGCACAAGGTTGACAGCGGATGGTTCCACACTGTCCTCCTTGTATTAGCTTGGTGGGTGCAGGCAGTCAGTAACAGTTCACAATGAGAGGATGGTGGCAATAGGACAAGAGTAGTCCTTGCTTCTACTTCAGTAATATATACACATTATGTAAAAAAAAATACAGTTTGTATAATACTGATTAAATAATGCTGGTTTAACTTAATGTCCTATTGTGTAAACTGGCATAAAACATGAAGGTCTAAGATAGATCAGGATATCATTGATTTCTTTATAAGGACCCAAATGCAATGCCCAAATCACAATTGGTACATATGGACAAATAGCTTTCTTTTCATGTCATCCAGTGCTAGAATTGGAACCTGTGCTACAGCCAAATAGATCCATCAAAAGAAAGGGGCAAACAATACAATTAACATATGTAATGTCATGTATTAATGTTGTTTCCATTACTCGTGGGGACCCTATAATGGCTTTAATGAAATTTGACAAATGCCAGAACATTTTAGACAAAAACCCTTGCTAATGCCAGGACACTATAACTTGTAGGTATATTACAGCAAAAACAACATCTACAGTGCAATGGGTGTCTTCATCATTAAACTAAAACCAGTTTTGTAAGGATGGAGGTAGTCTATTAGCACAGCGAGGGGCATTGTTTTGTGTTGCATATTCAGGGGTCAGGATCAATGGGTCCCTGGATGTTTCCAGTTGTTCAGGGTCAATTATCCCTCCCCAAAGCTATGCCACAGAGCACAGATGAAGTACATCAAGGCCCTGACCAAACATGTAAGAAGAAATGGAAACATAATTTAATCAACCATATGACAACACTTCTAAAATGACTGAGATGTGAGCTGTAATGTTATAATAAACAAAATCTGAATGCAGGTGAATGCATCCTCGTGTTTACAGGTCATCTAGCAGCGTGATAAGACAACAAACAGTATTTGATCCTACTAGAACTGTCTAGGGGTCGAGGCAATTGCATGTTTTTTTTCCATTGGACTAGAGCCTCACGCTCAGAGGAGATTGGGGAACTGAAGGATCCAGACCATCCATGAACGCAAAGCAAACCAAAAATAAGTAGTATGATAATCTAGCTAACTAAAGGCAAATCATTTTACATTTTGGTCACAGGAACTGTGAATTAAACAAATTATAATCCCAGCTATTGAAATGGATAATGTGCATTCAAAAGGTTTCTAAAATGCCTCTCAGGAATAAAAGTCAGTCACTGCATTTCACCATCCCCCCTTCTGTTAACCTATTACAAATTCAATTTAAAAGATTTACAAAAAAGTGTTTATAGTGAAAAACACAAATGTGGTTATATGTGTAAACTTTATTGTTTATATTTTTTATTATTATGCTTTAATAAACAGAAATTTTTTGTAAAATAGAGGATGTTTTGATGTTTTGAAGATGTTTTGCTGAAAGAGTAGAATGTTGGATTTAAACCAATGCTGCAGCAGACCATATGTACCCTCATGTAGACCATAAAGCAGTTACACCACTACACCACTAGACCACCCTATATATATATTGAATTGTACTGATGTATTCATATTATTATATTAATAGAGGATATATATATATATATATATATATCTATTAATATAATAATATGAATTGTACATCAGTTATTTAACTGTTTGGTGGTTGCAACATGGGACATGATGCTCTTTCCTGGCAACTGATAGAGATGTTTATTGTGTGAACAATTGGGGGAGATGCAATCTTTCTTCTGAATTGGAGGTTCTACCTCAGTGCAAACTTCATATCATGACACATGATGAAAAATATTTACCAATTACACAAACAGTTTGAACTGTTGTTCAGATCAATATTCTGACAGTTGCACATGCCAAATATCCAAAGGTTGAACATACTTTACAACACATATAAATCCACTCTATAATGACCTATTTCAGACCTATTTCACGTTTCTATTTGAACGTGAAATGCTCTCAAACAATTTTGCTCCTCTTTATCAAGTTTGTCAATTATTTTGTTCTCTAATTGTACTTTACAACCCCTTAATATGAGATGCCACTTTGGGATCTCGACCCTCACAACAGAATTGGAAACGCTGGCCTCCATCGCCACGGCAACAGTCTGATTGCCCCCACCCTCATAACCCTGCCTCCCCAGAGCGTGGTTTGGCCTTCTGTCGTTCACCCTCCCAGTGTTCCCTCACTTGTTAATGTCCTTTCACTCCATCTGCTTCTCGCTTTCTGCTTACCGTCCGTCCAACTCTCTCTTGCCATGGTACTACATCTTCAACTCTATTTACTTGTGTTATTGTAACCATGAGCTGTTATGACATCCATGCCTAAAGTACCATGTCTATCATTTAACCTTGTACAGTCTCCAAGCCCGCCGTCTCCCGATATCTCTTCACAAGCCAGTGTTTTGGTATTATCCATGCATCCGTATTTCCTGTCAATATGGATGTCTGCAACAATATATCACCCGATCTCCATCAAACACTCAACTTCATCGGACTCCTATCTTTATGTATGAACGTCTGCATTTAGTGTGTCGGAGTGAATGAGTGTGTGTGGGTGTGCTGGGTCCTCTGGCCCCATGTCAATATGTATAATGTATAACATACAGCGTATACATTTCTGTCTCGACATACTTGAGCCCGGGGCTTGTGTGTGGTGGTTTTCTGGGTTTTCCTGGGTATCAATCCCCTCTCTCCCTGCAGGAACGCTGTGGCTGTCTCAGTCCAACGGAGCTCATGCATGTTGGGCTGCAGTGCATCAGCTGTGTGCTACACTCTGCGGCTGTGTCTGGATGTGTCGTCGTCCCTCACAGGTCTGGGGACAGCTCCTCAATGCCTACTCTGTCTTCACTACACCACGTGTGGGCACACGTTCCCTGGAGCCGTATGCAGCCAATGTCTGTCTTAGGACCCATTGGGCTTGTGTGGGATTGGGGCAGCCTCAAAACGGATGACACGTGTCTGTCCGATGTGATTCTATAGGAGGAAGTGATTTTTGACAAGTTATTTAAAGTGGTACTTCTTTTCACCATCTAAACATTCCCCCTCTTACCCTTTTTTACTGACACTGTTGCTAGGTAACAGTTAATTGTTAAAAAGGAGACACGCGCTGCAATGCATTCTGGGATTGCGGGACTGAGAGGTTGCTGGGAGATTGTGGGGGTGAGCGGATAGGCATTGAGAGAGCAAAGCAGCATACCTGGTGCTGGGGAAGCAACAGAGAGGACCCCGTGTTTGCAGGATAGGCTATAGAATTAACATTGAAAAGGCTGTCTGTATTATGAACTTATAGAGAGATAGTATCTTCACTACTGTCAACTGTCCTTTTACCTCCTCCATACCTCTCATCCCATTCATCTTGTCCTCCCTACCTTTCCCTCTCTGTCCTTTCAGTCTCCATAATCCAGTGGACTCTCATCCATAACTCCCAGGTCACCAGGTCTGTATTACACCCCTGCCCCCTGCGTCCCACCGCTCTCCATCCTAATAACTCAACATGACGCCACACACAGTCGCCTTGAGGAGAGAGACGCATAACGAGAGAGGGCGAAGGAGAGAGGGAGTGAAAGAGGAAGTATACGCGTGGTTGGGGAAAGAGATGAAGGCTTTACGAGTTAGATGGGGTTAAATTACAGTCCCTTAAGGGGATTTGTTCAGCCCATTGGCCTCTGCCCTGATCTTCCGGCTTGTCTGCCTATTTCCCATTCCCCACCCACACTGTCATGTCTTTCAACCTTTCTGGCTATCACCGCTGACCTCACGAGCGATTGTTCGCTTCAAAGTCGTGCCGATCTCTTGTGCCTCTTTACACATTTAATTGTGCATTCCAACGTGACTGAAACATTTATACGAGGGAGGAGAGACATGGTAGATACATGATAGAGGGAGATCATATATGAGGAGACTTGTGTCATGGTGGTTGAAGATATCGTGTCAACAGGAAAATCTAGGGTCCAAAGGGACACGAAACACCGAGTGGTAACGTTCACAGACGTGCTTTAGCTGGCCAGGATGCTTTGTCTGTTGTGTTGATTCCTACTATTGTGTAATAGTTTGCAATGAGAAATATCCCACAAAGTCTGTTTAGTTTGACTCCAATGGGAAGACACTGAGTGTGAGTCCATCTCTCCTTGATATGGAGAAAAGCAATGATAAATGTCAACGCTAGATGACAAATTAGAGGTGCTATATTGAAACGACCGTAAAGCCATTTTGGCACCTCTCCTCCATTTTATGTTGATTATATTGTGGAAACTATTGAAATGCATTTATTAATGCTGCATTCTTTTTGCCAATAGTTTTTTACCAATTAATATAATAGCAACTTCCAATTTGATCTGCATCTTATAGTAATGTTTAGGAGAGTAACAGCCCTATTTGAGTTTCCAGGACAACCAGTCACAAGGAATCACTCCCCCAACCCAAAAGGTGCAGAGTCAATTTGTCCATCACTATCAAGAAACACTGCGAAATTTACATTTAAAGTTTTTAAACAACCAATATATAATGTGTGTATACAGCGTATTTAATACTGTCCTTTAAACAATTAATTTAATTCAAGATTTAACTTAAATGAAATCTTAAAATTCCTTTCACTCCTCAGGAGGACTTCTAATACAAGGAGAGTGAAAGTAACCTTTATGGCTTTCTGTTGGCCAATACGTAACAGCAGCAGTCCAGGATTTGTATTCATGATTGGTCAGGACACAGATTCTCATGGCTCACACCTTTGGAGGACCCTTTTGTACTAAGCCTAAAACTAGCCAATTTGACCATGAAGTCAGATTGCCTCTGTAAAGTACTGACTCTGGGTAAATGCTACCATAATGATGAGGCAGCATTTTCATGCACAATGCTTCTATATGTTGTTCTGATCCTTAGGCACAACGCTTAGTTAATCAATCAACACATTTCAAAGTGATGATGCACATACAGCAATATTATTTATATTGATGGATGGGGGAACTTGAAATTAAATGGTAACGTTTGCTGTGTGCAAAGACCATTCCATCACAGAATTTGAATGTAACCACATTTTCTTCATGATTGCAAGCAGTTTAAGTTAATAGGTAGCACCAAACGAACAATACATTCTTAATTCATGAGATGAAAACCCAATCCCATTCACTCATCAGCTAATGTTAGTGAGAAGCTAACTAGTCCAACTAAGCCGAAACCACATGCCTGTTATACTTTGCTGAAATTGTAACGACAATAGCATTAAACATTCATCATGATTGCTGCCCAACAGCACAGCTAGCATATGCAAAGGTCAACACCAAATGTTAGTATGTATGTATATTATATGCATGAATGGGAATTGTGGTAATTTCCCACAATTATCCCTCCCTCCTGTAAATGCCTCCCACATGTAAATGCCTCCCTCCTGTAAATGCCTCCGACATGTAAATGCCTCCCTCCTGTAAATGCTTCCCACCTGTAAATGCCTCCCACATGTAAATGCCTCCCACATGTAAATGCCTCCCACATGTAAATGCCTCCCACATGTAAATGCCTCCCACCTGTAAATGCCTTCCAACTGTAAATGCCTCCCACATGTAAATGCCTTCCAACTGTAAATGCCTCCCACATGTAAATGCCTTCCAACTGTAAATGCCTCCCACCTGTAAATGCCACCCTCAGCCTCAACTGGGTCTGGGGGAACAGCAAAGCTGGAACCAGCACCCCGGGCTTGAGGAGTGGTTGTCTGGAAGGAGCTGGGCCCCTTTCGGAATGTGGGCCCATTTTTTAAACTTGGGCCACAACTGCTGAGCTCTCAGACAGAGAAAAGATAGGAAAGGAAGGGGCAGGACAGCCCCAGTGGAGACATGGAGACCAAAGCCCCCTCCAGCGGATTGGGTCGGCTGACCCAGCGAATGTGAGAAACAAAATAATATCCAAGAGATATGAGACGTACCAACGAATGAGACGTACAGGAGAGAGGACAGATCTTCAAAATGACCGACAGAAGAACCACGCGAGAGAAAGCAAGACTCATCCCTTTTCTGAGACTTAGCATTTTTTTATTATTAATACTCAACACTTCATTTTTGTTCATCATGTACAAAGAGTAATAAGTCATATTATAGCACTTATCATTGAAGATCTCATTATTATCCATATTAGGGGTGCCATGATCATTTTTTGCAAATTCATTAATTTGTTACTGTGGTTAATTTAATAATGTTCATACAAAAAAATTAAGGAATGAGTTTAAATGTTTTCTCGAATATCCATATTTACACAATCTGTACAAGTATTATTATTGTTGTTTTGAAGTAACTTTCTGTTGGTATAATGGTGTAGAAATTTTACATTGTAAAGAAAGGGCCACAAAAAGAGAAAATAACAGCCTAGAATTATATGTATACAGTTGATAATATTCATGTTACATTTTGCCCACTCTCGGTGAATTCAATCTGGATATGCTGTTAATGTAAAGAAAGATAACAAACCTTGCCCTAAAATGCAGGCTGTCTGTACACACTCTCAGTACTGAGAAATGTATCTTTTTATAAAAATTCACAAACCCCTTAACCAATGTTATCCACATATCTATAGGCTTACACTTCTTAATCATGAATACAAAAGAACAAAAACCAAATACAAATTATATTAAATGAGAATACAGTATTACATATGATGCTTAATTTTCACAAAAAACACGCATGTGCCCACAATCGATCAATTATTCAATTCTACATGCTTATGTGCGCACGCACGCACGCACGCACACACACACATACAGACACAGACACACACGCACACAAACACAGACACCCACACACACAGTGCACTATATTCATTCCTCCGGCCAATAATTAAAGCACAACAAAAAAAAAATGTGCAACATCAATCCATCGATATTTATATGATATATTTTTTCTTTAATTTGTGAGAAGTGAAAGTATGCCAGTAACCAATGTGCTATCAATGTTCAATATTATTATTGTCAACGTTTATATTGTCACAATTAGTTCAAACAGTGTAAATAAGTAAAATAGTAAGATAAAAACACAACAAACCCAAGTGTAGTTAAACTTTGAAATGATTAAATATACTACGGTGGTATGTGTCAGATACGTGTTCTGCTGAAGGGTTCACCAATCAGAGCTTTGGCCAGGCCTTCAGTCCTTTGCTATGGGAGAGAATTTCCTTACAATGGACAGCCTGACAACTAACTTTGCTTAATTTAAACATACTTGTGCACAGTGTGTGACTGGGATCAAAGTACTTGGGAGAACTAAAACTACTTATGGCCATGGAGTGCTTGTGTTGAAGGGTATGACTGTGTAAGTAGTAAAAACTGCAGTCTGAGCAGAGATAAAACCTGTTGAGGAAAGTAGGTAATTCTCAAGAAGAGTTGCAGACCATACTTGTCACAATGTAGGTTTACATTTATAGTCGGGATTCCTTCATTTAAGAAACAAACCAGTGGATGCCCTAAACTCTCAGAGGGATCATGCGGTTTATTGTGAATTAGTTCAATATTTTTTTTTTTTTTTTTGCTGAAAACAAATTTGTCAATTTTGGTTTTCTGAGGAAATAAAACGAATGAATGTTTTAGGGTGACACATTTCACGCTAAAAATAGTTATCCAAAAAAGATGGACAATAAACGTATTGACACTGATTGGGAGTAACAACGCCTTTACAAAACATATCATAGAAACAAAGAATACAAAAATGGCACAGAACATTATATATATCTCATCCCCCCTATGCATACCATAACATTTGACACAGAGTGGAGAGTTGATCAACAAATGACAATTGAACACAATAGTATATAATCATTTCCTTGAATTACTTGAGTCACCCTGACTTAATAACCATCCACATATGACATATACGTGAAAAAAATATTTCAACATTCTATAAGGGGTTGAAAAAGATTCTAATTAATTTCAGATGGATTCTTCAATATGATGAACCTACTAACTTCACTCTGTCATAATCTGCATGTTACCTGTTATGATGATAGCAACACTGGGTAATGTCCAATGTGACATTGTGGTAACTAACCACAAACACAGACCGAGGAGAACAAGCCAGTCCTCCTGCCTGGTATATATATCTACACCAGTGCAACTGGCAACCGATTCCAGTCTACTAAAGGGCAACATAACACATTAAATACATAATCATGAAGTCAGTTTATGACAATCCGATTAAATGAAGCATCACAATATACTGTCTCTATATGCAAAAGCCAGCAATGTATGCATGTTATACTGTATTACATGAATGTATAGATCATTTTGTGTAGTAAAGCGTGAAGAGTAGCCTTAGAAGAAGCCTAAAGCCCAGCGAACACAGTTCATGGGAAGAATAGCAAAGACTTTTAAACAAAACTGTCCCGTTTGTCGTAAAACGTCTACACCTAAAGTAAATTATCATCAGTTTCCAACACTTCAGTGAAAAAAAGCAAAAGCATATTCTTAAAATAATGATTATATTAATTGGTAAACTATCATAATTGAACATGAGATTTAAAGCAAATAAAAGGTTAATTCATATCCTTTATTATTAGTAATATTTGTCTTAACTATATTTTGCATATTTTTGTTTTTGTATTTTACATTTTTATTATATTTTCTTTATTTCTTAAATAGCTGTAAAACATACTGAAAGTTACATCCGGAATGTCTGCTTACTGTACAAAGTGAAAATAGTTTGTACATATATTTACAGGGAAAAATATAACATAATAATTCTGAAATTGATTGATAATAAAACAATAATCTCACTAGAGCTGTTATTTCTCCTCTTATTTTTCATTTATTTCTTCCTCTTATTTTCCATTTATTTCTTTTTCCTATTACCCTTCGTTTTAAACGCTGATATTGACCGACCATCCAAAACATGTGCAGATACTGTAAAAGGTCCATCCATTTATTGTGGAGGGGCAAGAGAGGGTAGTTTAATTTAAGGCTAACTTGATGGGTTTCATCTTAATGATTTGGAGAGTGAAGAGGGTATTGAATACATTAGTGGATTATCAGCAGGTCTAGGAAAGCACAGCTGTTATCACTCGATCATTATTCCCTCAGCGTTCACCTCCATGTAACAGAGGCGCAGTTTAATCATATTTGAAGTAGGATTGCCGATAACACATGACACACCATCTACCCCAATCGGCACCTTGAATCTCAGTTCACCCTCAGTCCTACACAATTTCCGGCAGCCCTTGAAGATATGACAAATACTACTTGAAGACAAACCTTTAAATAACTGGCTTGAATTCGGTACAATATCTTGTCTTCAATGTCAGTCTCACATGATAAGGCTTGTCTTTTTGAAAGTCTAGGCCCGAACCCTGGGGGGGAGGTCTTGAGCTAAAAGAACTGTCAAAGCATTCAGCATGACTGTCCTTGAGATATTCAACGTCGTGTGGCCTTATTCGGAGGAGGAATGTCCCTTTGAGAGACAGGCTCATGGCTTACATCAGGCTTTAAAATCTTCAGCGGGCGACATCCTCGTTAATGAGGATTTTGGTTATATCTAAATTACAGAGCATACATCTACATTATAATACACATAAAACACCGACTGAAGTGAACTCCAGCTGCCTTCTCAATGCTTCTTATAGGCCTGTATATACCTTCATAACTTCAGAGAGTGAACACAGCGGGTTTCTCAGAGACAAGGGTTGTGGCATATAGTGAGCCCAGGAGGCTGCTGGCTGTTTTCTTTAAACCTGAATCAAAAACGATGATCAAATGCTATGTTACTGTGAGGTACAGCAGTCTGACAGGATTTGGTGGTGTTCTTTAGAATTAGTGCACATGTGACTGGTTTATGAAGCACTCCTGATGCTATTGTACTTTTGTTTGTGTATTAATGTCCACATCTAGTTAAGTTTAATATCATCTGTTATTGTTTTAAAACATGCCACAGTCTCTCAGTCTGAAATCTCTTAATAACTACATGTTTTTAGAGTAACAGGTTTTCCCTCCAGGGGAAGGGTATGTTTTACACATCTTAACACCTTCTTCATTATGCATCATGTTGTTCTACCACGTCTGCTCAGCTCTCTGGGGTACACATCGCTTGGAGTCCGTTAAGGCATGTCCTTCACTCAGTATCTTCAGCCATCTGGTTTTTGACAAGACTTTTACAGTCTTTCACAGTTGTCGACCAATAAAAGTTCAGAAATGGGGTGTGAAATCGCTTGAAACCTAAAAAAACTCAGGAAGAATCATTTAGTACAGTGCAAATGATATTTTCCAGATCCTTCCATAATCATTTTAAAAACAGAAAATAAAAATGAGAATGAAAAGTACACTACCGTTCAAAAGATTGGGGTCACTTAGAAATGTCCTTGTTTTCATCAGAAAAGCACATTATTGTCCATCAAATGTATCAGGCATACTGTGTAGACATTGGTAATGTTGTGAATGACTATTGTAGCTGGAAACAGCTGATTCTTAATGAAATATCTACATAGGTGTACAGAGGTGTAATACTTGAAAAATACCAGTCTCAATGACAACAGTGATGCGGCAACTCTGGAAAGCTGGCCTTGATGGGAGCCAATTTCCTCCATCAACTATACAACAACTATTTAGAGAAGAAGCAATCCGCTGGTAGTCTCTAATGGAGTGGCCAGCTGAATTACCAGATCTTAACCCTATTGAGCAGTTGTGAGAGCAGTTTGACCGTATTGTTTGTAGGAAGCGCCCATCAAGCCAATTCATCTTGTGGGAGGTGCTTCATGGGGTGAAATATTTCAGATTACCTCAAGAAATTGACAACTAGAATGCCAAAACTCTGCAAAGCTATAATTGCTGCAAATGGAGGCTTCTTGGATCAAAGCAGTTTGAAGGCCACAATTATTATTTAAATCATCATTAATCATTAAAATCATTATTTTTAACCTTGTCAGTTAATATATCTCCTATTAATTTTGCTATATTTTCTATTCAAACAAGTTTGTTTTCATGGAAAACCAAGAAACTTTTAAGTTACCCCAAATTTCAGTCTTGTTAGTTAATTTAGACAGTAATAATTACAAATATTAAACAAAACAGAATATCAAAAGAACACAAAACAAAGTTAATGTAATAAGGAGTATTATCATTCATAATACTAATATAATTTTTCTTATTCACATTGTTATTCATATTATTGTTGTTATACCCTGTTATTTCATTATGAACATCTTGTTTTTCATTTATGATTGTATTCTCATGGCAAGCAAAAGTCAAGAGTTGTTTGGGTGAAGGGAGCAGAGGACGAGAGGCAAAGAGCAGGAGAGTAACATTAAAAAGTGCGGGGTAAAAACTGCCATTGTCTTCCACCAAACTCATTTCCGGTCAGAGCTGTCATAAACATGACAAAGTGTCCTTTCTCGGACAACACTCGACCAGATGGCAACCGCTTTTCACCCCGCTCATTTTCGTAATGACTCTGTAGGTGTGAATATAAACCATTTGGCTGTAACTCGCTGTACCATATTCAAAGAGGTGTGACTTTTGTATGTTTTTTTAGGCTGTGTAGATAGCAACGGCCCGATAACGGATAGGGTTAACATAACCCTACCCATGTCACCTGTCATCTCTACAATTTGTTTTGTTACAAAATAACTGGGTGTGAATGTCTCCATCTTTCCCTTTATTTGCTTTTGGTCCTGCTATATTCATCCATCTGTCATTCACATTCTCTCTAACTTTACTTCTTAAATGCTTAAAGCGTTCTGCGGCTCCCTTCCCTGACCTCCCAGCACGAGTGGCTTGCCTCCCACCCTCCCTCACCCAAACCTTGTCTTCCCCTCAGACGTCTGACTCTATGCTAGAGAGTTTCTCGTACACGTGCCCGTTGCTGCCGTTGAACGGGCGCTGTGGAGGCCCCAAACCCAACGTGGAGCCGTGGAGGTTCCCTCCTAGACACAGCTCCTTGGGGAACCTGGGGGCCATGTTGGACATAACCCCAGCTGTGGCAGTTGTTGGCAAGAAGGACGTCAAGCCCATGGAGCCCCGGAAGTCACTTGGGCTGTTTTTGGTGGGCATCTGCTGCTGCTGCTTCTTGATGTGGTATTGTTTGGCGCCATGCAGGAGACACTGGTCATCGCCAAAGGTTGGGATGAAGGGGTTTTGGTTGACCCTATCTGGGTAGAGAGATTTGGATAAGGAGTAGGCTCCTCCTCCACCTCCCTCCATCATGATTCTGTCTCTGTCCCTCGTGTCTCTCTCCCCTACCGAGCGACGGTGAAGGCCCTCGCCACCTCTGAACAGGCCAAACGTTGACCCTGCGCCTTTACCCCTCTCACCACCGTAGAACAGTGGATCTCGGTCTCGCTCCCTGTCCCTCTCTGAGCCACCGTGCCTGTCAAATATGTGGGCGAAGGGGCTAACACCCTCTATGTAGCGCTCCTTCTCTTTCAAGCTAACACTTCTTGGAGGAGGCAACATCCCGCCCATCCCAGCATCCCCCATGCCCCCACCGCCTCCTCCTAGACCCCCCATGACCCCCCCGACATCACATGCCTCCTCTTTCTGAAGGTCTACAAAACCATCGTATGAGTGTTGCCGTCGGAGTGGTTTACCAACGCCTCCACTCTTCCTGCGCTGACCTTGAGATTGAGGCTGGGCGCCTCCACCTAAACCCACACCTCCCATGACTCCACCTTTCCCACCCCCCATCTGTTCCAAGAGGTGGTTGTTGTCCTCGCTGATGTCGTAAAGGTTACCTGTCTTTTTGCAGCCCTCGCAACGCATGCAGGTGGCAGAGCTGGGGCGGCCATTCCCCCCACCCCCAGAGGATCCACAACTTACCCCTCCACCATACCCACCTCCCCTATCCCCTGCCCCGCTGCCATGCATCGACATCTGCTTGCCCCCTCCTCCGCTGGCACGGCAGTTCCGACACTCCCAATCGCCCCCTGCCAACCCTGCCACAGACGTGCCTCCCCCACTCTTGGAATCTGACTTCTTCGGTTTGCTTTGTTTCAGGAAGTCATCCACTGACACCAAGCTGGTGCAATTCCCACCACCCACTCCGCCTCCACCCCCAGGACCATCTGTCAGATCCACATGTTCCCACTGGGGTACACCGTCTTTGGGGCGGAACTGGTCCAGATAGAAATCCCTCACACTCTCTTTGTCGCGGAACAGGTAGGACGTGCTTCCCGAGTGGCCCCCTCCTCCCCTCTTGCGCTCCGAGGGCAGTAGCGGGGGAGACGAGCGGTGGCCGTGATAGTGGTGGTACCCGGTGTGGTAAGGCTTTCTCCGGTAGCCAAGCTCAATCTCGTCCAGCTCCCGCCTTGACTTGGCAGAGGCGGGCCTCTTTTTCAGGCTGTCCCGATACTGCTTGCGCTTCTTAGCATTGCCCTCGAGGTTCCCATAGGTGACCGTGTGAGTGGAGATGTCCGAGACATCCGAACGGATGTTCCCATCGTCCTCTCTGCCCCCTCCCCCGCAGTACCTGTCATGCCCCGGGATGTAGCCCGATCCAGTCTTGAAAGAGAACTTCCCGTAAAGGTCTGCAAGTCCAGATTTGAAGCCTGGCGGGGGCGTCTGACCGGCAATCAGGTCAAACTTGCTCATGTTCCGGTGGGTCAGGGCGGAACGTGGCTGGGTGGTGAAAATGGGCGCCACTCCTCCCCCAAGACTGTCACAGTCGAACATGCCCCCTTCCAGAGAGCTGCTGCTGCCCAGACTGTGGGGACGGTTGAGAGGCGGGCCGGTGAGCCCCAAAGCAGAGCCTCCGTGGTGGTGCAAGTAATGGTCCTGGTACAGGTTGCTGTCTTTCAGGTGTAGGTTCCCGAACGTCCTCTCTACCTCGTTGATGTAGTCACTGAACATGTTGTCCTCTGGCATGTAGGGGGGCTTGCAGTCCGAGTGACCGGCCAGGCTCCGGCGGTGTTCCGAGATGTCGTACACGGACGACTCGCGGCGGATGAAGTCCAGAGCGCTGTGAGGCGAGCCGTTGACCCCGGACAGGGAGGCCATGTTCTTGGCAGTGCGGAGCAGACGCAGGATGTTGGAGTGGGTGTTGTTCATGGTGGCTGACGGGGAGTCCAGCGCTGAGCCGCTCTTCTCCTCGATCTGAACACCGTGGATGCAGCTGTAGATGCCCTGTGGGTGAAGAGGATCATTGAGCGGCATTAGAGAAGGTCAGGTCGGCAAAGCAAGGGCAGCTGAAGATAAGGCTTCCAGGAGCATGCTGGGAAACTTGTGAGGGAACCAAAGATCGTTAGGGGATACATCTATGTACATAGTCTATGCATCTGTCTGGGCAACATGTCTAAGCAAGGAAAAACACCGCAATATCCCCACGAAGATAACACCAATTATCTCTGGATTGGATGGTTTGTTTCTTTTCTTTTGCATTAAGGGGAGAATATAGATGACCATGGACGGATCTAATTAATGTAACATAAATCTATTGCAAGCAGGAGGCGGTAGGAGAGAGGTGAGCAGGAGGAGATGATTGATAACAACAGGAACGCAGTAAAGGCGTATAAGACTTCAGAGGTCAATACCTTTAATCAATGTGATTAGAATTCAGCTGAACGCCACCCTATGGCAGTTATTAAACACCCTGGACGGTATACCTACACCGCCATTCAATAACGCGGACGTCCAGAGAGTGGATGAGGCCAGGAACAACTGGCGTATTGATGATAGAAAGACAAACTGTGCAATTTTCACCCTGTGATGTAAAAAACTATATTCAAATGGAAATAGATGGGGAGTTGGCTAAACCAGGCGTGACAGATGGACGAGGGGAATCAATTCAATCTGACCCAATGATTGGTTGAAAATGACAACAGGGGTAATAGGACATTTAGGTCACCATTAAAGGTCAATGGCCTCTGGTAGATTCCCTACGATTCTCATGTCATCTGCCACCCTTGTTTCTTGCCAACTATTCCACCGTTTGACTTCTCCATGTCTAGCTGGGGACCCTCTGACACCCGTTACCCTCTTCCTGACTCTTTGATTCGTCAACGTCGGCTCCTCTTTTCCATCTCTCCACGAGTCCCTCTGGCCATTCTGCCTTGTGACATGCTGCCCTAGCATTTATCTAACGCTCTGCCCTTGGCAGTGTTAAATCAAATATCATGCACAGGTTCAAGACCTATCTAGATGTTCGCCCTGTTTCAGCGGCTAGCAAACGCTCGCAAACAGAACAGTGGACTGCCTTCTAAACCTTCTGGGTCCCAGTGGTGCTTCACAGTAAACGTGTCCACCGTAAACACGCAGGGACTGGGCAGGGGGAGGGAAGAGGACAGCTCTGGCCTAGAGGGCTAGAAATAAACAATCATTCAGGCACCAAAAATCCATAACCTGGATGTGATTTAAAATTCAAAGACGGGCATTGTGCTCGAGTTGCAAATGATACCCCTGTACAATGTTATCATTTAAAGGGACAATTATTTGGCATCATGCAAGTACGGTCCACTTCTAAACTGATTTGATTGTTTCTTAACGAAACTCATTAGACGCCTTTTCAAATCAATACAGTGAATTAGTTAAAGTGTTGCAGGTGGCCTGGGTCCAAGAGGAATACCTAGCTAAAGAAGATGTGCCGACTGTTTTTCACCAGCGCAGAGAGAGAAACTGGAAACAACTAGGGCTTCCACATGTGACTCCATCAGCCGTGACAGATTTCTCATTCACAGTGCTAAGCTTAAATGTTAACTGCTGCAATAATAATAACGTTTATTGGATTATGCGGTGAAATTAAAAAAAACAAACAAATCAACCCATTGGCACAGGGAGAGTGTGTCAATGGGAACTATAAAACCATACCCCAGGAATGTTAAAGGATAATAAACAATAATTTTTCTCATTGTTGTGAAATGATCCCATGGAAAATCTGGTGTGGCAGTGAATACTAATAAAGGCACACACTGTAGGTTGTTTCTTCTGAACTGAATCAAGAGTCACAGCAACATGTTCACTGCCACAACAGTATCAAATCATGTTATAGGTATGTGTCACAATGACAAACACACCTCACACCAAGGTGCTCCAGTAATAATTGCACCCAAGTTATAACTGGTCATGTCTGCTTATAACAGTTAAAACACAAACAGTTAGTTTTACTCCTGTTTTATTCAGCCATGGTTTTCAAACGAAAAGAGCAATGATGCGTGTGGCACTGTAGTCAATTATCCACGTGGTAACTGCCCCAAGCGGTTCACCATCAGAGATGCAATAAATTACACTGGAGCCATGTCAAAACAATTGAAATGCAAATCAAATACCTTGGGGTGGCTTTGCTCTCAAGAGGACTAGTAATCTGCACTTTTCATGTGTTCGGCTGATTTTTCCAAGTCTTCTGTGAACAATTTATTTTTCACCCAGCGTTTTTAAATGTTTTTCCCAGATGCATAAAATGGGCATCAGCATCAAAAACAAAAGAAAAACAACTTTGAGTTTGGCTTTGGGAAGACATGGCATTGGCACACACATTAATCCTATCAAGTCTTCTATTAGGACTACATACCCCAATGAAGCATTCTCAGCCATTCCCTATTAAACACAAGGAGAAAGCCATAGTAAAGACCAGCCATTTATAAATATGTAGCATCACTACGAGGAGAGGTGGATGGGTGTGAATGCAAAAAGACACCACAGGTGTATGAGGAGGAGTGGATGGGTGTGAACGCAGAGAGACACTACGGGTGTATGAGGAGGAGTGGATGGGTGTGAATGCAAAGAGACACTACGGCTGTATGAGGAGGAGTGGATGGGTGTGAACGCAGAGAGACACTACGGCTGTATAAAGAGGAGTGGATGGGTGTGAACGCAGAGAGACACTACGGGTGTATGAGGAGGTGTGGATGGGTGTGAATGCATAGAGACACTACGGGTGTATGAGGAGGAGTGGATGGGTGTGAATGCAAAGAGACACTACGGGTGTATGAGGAGGAGTGGATTGGTGTGAATGCATAGAGACACTACGGATAGATGAATGTGGATGCAATTGCTACGGGTGTCAGAGGTGTTGTGGCTTACCCTGCTGATGGAGAAGACAAAGCCTGGCTTGCCCGTGCAGTAGCCCATGAAGCAGAAGCGCAGTTGCCAGTAGAAGGCATGCTCTGCAATGAAGGTGATGAGCGACAGAGCCATGGCCGCCCCCAGCATGTAGAATACGCCGGCCATATTGTCCACGTCCAGCTGGCTGCTCATCACCTCGTTCTTCTCGTGGTGGCAGATCCCTGTCAGCCACATGGCCTCCAGCTCCTCCATGTCACCTGGAGGGAGGGACCGGACAGAGGAAGGAGTCATAAGGGTGAGAGAACGTGGAGAGAAGGGGAGGCATTATTAGAGGGGTGTGGAGAAGGACGAATGTGATGCAGTAAGAGGAGTCACATTGGCTTGAGCAGATATGTAAACAGTAATGTGTGCTTGTGTGTCCGTGTGAAATAAAACATGATGTGGGTGTCTATCCGAGTGCCAGAATATGTCTCTGGACGGGTCACCTTGTGTTCCGCCAGCAGCTATTAGTTCTCGCGCAAACTGTCTGCGGCAGGATTGGCTTACTTAGTTAACCCTATATTGAGGCGTCAGTGCCAGACCGCAGAGCACTGTTGCCACAGAGGATCAACGGAAGGGAAAATAAACACACACACACACAATGGAACTTAAGGCCCTGGCTCCTGGATAACTAGGGCAAATGTGTGGGAGATGGGGCCCTGTGACCCCCTGGGGCCCTAGGCGTCCTCCTGTGCTCTAAGTGACTGTCCGGGAGGCTCATCGTCAAACCAGCCGGGCCCCCCTCTGAAGCCGTCACAGGCCCCTGGTCTCGGAGCGTTTGAGTATCACTTTCTGGAACTAGGCCACAGCGAGAGGACTACTTGCTGGGATGTGTCAGTGTGGCATTGAAACCCGGCGAGGGAGGAGGGCTACGTGGCAGGCTGCACACCAAGGACCATGATCAACTTTCCCCATACATAAGGGAACGTTTCTCCTGATTGGGTATGTTTCTGTGGAAACGGTAAAAGGGGTCACACAGACTGTGACACAGACACACCCAACACGTGATGGCAAAATCCAAACATACCTAGACGCAGAACAAAGTTTTGTCCGTAATCATTAGACACAGACAACCAACAGGTTAAAAAGCCTACCCGTAGACGGACCTATGAATAAAGGTCCTAGACAAATACAGTCTTTGTATAGCTGACCCATATTCACACAAACACACCTCCCGTCCACAGAGTGCAGAAGTACACCAGGAGCCATACCGGCACCTCTAACTGGGACACTATGGGGAACCCTGGAGGGACCAGGACACATGCTGGAGCACCCAAATGAACTGACTGCAGCACAGACACATGCAGCACTAAGAAGAACTACTTCCATATGGCCTCTAATGTAGCTCTGAATGGTGCTCAATCAAGGCAGGACAAAGTGCCTAACCAATACCCGCAGGATTATGTGTGCTATATTTTAGTCAGTTGGTAAGTTTGCTAAAAGTATGCTGTTGCCCACAATCCTGTCATGTACATTTTATTACGACAGAAAAAACTCCTAAATCTTTTCTCCCATTTCTCACCATGATTAGTGCACGCAAACTGACCAGAGAAACATCAGGTCATATTATCAGTGCCCCATTAATCTTATATGAAATGACATGATTTCCTAGACGTACTGCAAAAAGTCAACCCATTTGTCATGTTGAATATGTCAATTGCCCTAAAACGTGACAATTTAAAGAAAAGAGACCCCTTTGGCAGGAATGCTATAACGAGGATGGAATAAGAAGGGAAACAACATTCCTGGATCACCCTGGGATCTGGGTATGGGATTTTTTGCATGCAGCCCCAATTCCAAGTGAACGTCGCTCTCACCATCTCCAAAGAGCTGAAGGATGGCGAGGTCCACGTGACGCTTCCAGCCAGACTCTTTCTGAATGGCGATGCCGTAGCCCGTGGAGGCGAACACCTTTCCGCTGCCGATGGTTACCAGCTTACAGCCTTCGTCCCTCCCGGCCATGTAGTTCAGCACCGCCGCGTCGTAGATGAAGGCGTCCAGTTTGCTAACGAGAGAATTTACAGTAAGAGCTTGTCACTCAGGTTTACACCGTCACTACTCATCCCAATGAACCTGTTAAGTAGCCCCAATGCAGCAACGAGGGTAATGGAATTCTGCCCGGCTTAGCCGAGGGCTAAAGGTGACACACGGTTTAATGGTATATGTTTGACGAAAAGGACAGAAAAAGAAGCTGGGAAAGGAAGGATACCAGAGGTTTTTATATGAAAAAATGAAGATAATCCGTCAAGATATTCAAAAACACAAAGTAGTAGAAAACAAGACAAAATAAAAATCTGTACCACTCCAACAGGCCAGTAGTAGAAGCACATAATGTATCCCCTGATCACCCAGTCTAAGACCCAGTTCCCCTTTTCTCACCCAGTCTTCAGACCATACAGGGCCTCGTCCACATTCTTCTGGTGGAACTTCACCATGTAACCGTGCATCTCCTGGTAGTTGTTCCTGATGTTCCTTTCCGTGCTGCCGTTGGGGACCGTACCAAACCGGAATGGCGGGGAGAAGTCATTGGGTCTCTGGAACTGAGAGGAGGAGATGGAAAGATAAAGGCAGGGAGAGAATGAGCGAGAAAAGATAAGGAGGTTGTAGAACAACAGGAAGGGATAAGTAATGATCAAATGTGGAAAGTGTGGGCAGCTAGAGGACATAGATTGAAATCAAGTGACTCAAGGAAAGATGAACAGTGAGATAGAACAGAGGAGAGAGACACAGACACGGTGAGACCGGGCGAGCAAGGGAAGGAGTAATGAAATTTAACGACAGGCCTTACTTTCTTGTCGCTGAGTCCAGACACCTGGTCCACGTACTCCTCCTGGATCATGAAAGCAGCCAGGTTGGCGGTGTACGAGGCCAGGAAGATGACAGCGAAGAAGGCCCACACGGACACCATTATTTTACTGGTCCAACCCTTAGGGTTCTGCACCGGGACGGAGTTGTTGAAGACCAAACCCCATAGCAGCCAGATAGCCTTCCCAATGGTGAACGAGGGCCCTCCCGGCTCTGAAGGACAGAAGGTTAGTGGTCACGCCCTGGGTTGTAATCGGGTTGTGGTTAGCTGTTGGATCAGAAAGGCCCAGGCAGCTGGAACTGGACTGACTGGGCCACCATGCTGCGTTTAATTCTGTTTAACAATTTGGGTTCGGGTGTAGATGTAGCATGACTATTCTGTGTTACTGTTTTGCGTATGTCTTTGTTGTAATGTCAACATCACACAAGATTGGGCAAAATACTTGTGACTCAGCTCCTAAAATATGCAGTTGGTTAAATAAAATAAATAAAGAGTAAATAAATAAAACAACACAGAGAATGTTAACTAGTACAATGACTCCTTTATACAGGCTCAATGTGTGAGTGTGTGAATGTACGTGTGTAGTAGATTGTAAGTGTGAGAGTAAGTATGAGTGAAACGTTTTGTCCCTGGTAAATTTGCGTAAATTAGCTTGAGTGTGAATTAATGTGTGAGTGTGAATGTCTGAGGCCAAATCAGTTAGTTCAGCAATCTCATAGCCTAGGAATTATTCTCTGTCCTGCACACTCCTCTGACCCATCTGTGGGTTAGGTCAGGGATGTCCAAGCCTTTTCCCCAAAGCCCCTTAACAACACTAATTTTAACACTACTACTACCATTAACACAACTACCACTACTAGGCACTTCAATTAACACCACTACTCCTACTGCCACTTGTAACACCATTACTGCTACTACCCACTACTATTACCAACACTACTACTACAATTACTACCATTGCCACTACTACCATTACTATCACTACTATTACTACCACTACTACTAATATTACTACCAGTACTACTACTACTACCATTACCACTACTATTACCAACACTACTACTACTACTATTACTACCACTACTTCTATTACTACTACTATTACTACCATTAACACTACTACTATTACTACTACCAACACTACTACTACCATTACCATTACCACTACTGCTATTACTATCATTACCACTACTACTATTACTACCATTACCACTACTACGATTACTACCATTACCACTACTACTAATACTACTACTACTATTACTACCACTACTATCACTACTACTACTATTAATACCACCATTACTACTACTACTACTGTTACTGCCTATACTTTTACTACCACTACTACTAATAATATTACTACTACTACCACTACAACTAATACTATTAAATATTACTACCACTACAACTAATACTACTAATATTACTACCACTACTACTAATAATATTACTACTACTAATAATAATAATACTAATACCACTACTACAATTACTACTACCACTACTACTAATAATAATAATAATATTACCACCACCACTACTACTTCTACTAATATTACTACCACTAATAATAATAATAATAATACTACCACTACTACTACCATTAATACTACTACTACTATTACTACTACTAATATTACCACCACTACTACTAGTAATAATATTACTACCACTGCTACTACTAATACCACTACTTCTACTACTACTAATATTACTACCACTACTACTTTTACTACTACTAATATTACTACTACTAATAATAATACTACTACTAATATTACTACCACTAATACTACTACTACTAATATTACTACCACTACTATTATTACTAATACTATTAATACTACCATTACTCCTTCCACTTACTGCTACTATCTATACTTCTACTACCACTACTACTAACACCAATACAATTTTTACTACTACTAATAATAATAGCAATAAACAGTATATGAAGTTGTGTATATGTCGTCTCGATGGGATTGTTACATTGTACATCATTTCAATTCCTTTTCAAAAAAGACCAGCGTCCCTCAATTAAATGTCGGTATCCAAAATCGTGAACCAATGTGTTAGATCCCAGTAGCTTGTGAACAGCCCACAACGTCTGTGGCTGAGTTCCATTATGATGTTCATGGTCTTCCAACTTGATTATGTGGAAGATAAGGCCTGAAGGGCAGGCTGGCAATGTGCCCCTTGGGGCTGGCCTGGCAATTGTCTGAAGAGCCAAGCGATTCCTGGTGCTGAAGACGATGTATTAGAGGGTCATGCATCCTGACACTGTGCTCTTGATGGTATATCTGTAGAAGAAAGGACCTAGGATACATGCCAAATGCCTTTAGCTGCCTTAGGCTGAAGAGTCAATACAGCACCTTTTTGACCATGATGACAGTTCAGGTGGACTATTTTATATCTTCAGGGATGCATACAGAGAAGCACACGTCTTTTGACCCTCACTTCAGCGACCCTGTCAATGTTTGCTCTTTCTTGCCTTTCCTGAACCACGCGGTTATCATCAACAACGTGTGAGAGGCAGTTTACATGTTATGTTCCAGTCAGGTCCTTAATCCCCTCGCGGTTGGCTCGTTGCTGATCACATGTTCCAGTCAGGTCCTTAACCCCCTCGCGGTTGGCTCGTTGCTGATCACACAACAGGCCCAACCACTGTTGTGTGGTGAGCATCGTTGACGATTGGGTGGAATCATACATTGTCAGTAAGTTGTGACCTAACATGCTGCACTGATGAGGGCTGGCCATCCAACCTAGGGAAGAGGGGCTTCCGAATTGAAGATTTGTGATGTAAAGTCAACATGGGATCGCCACGTCAGAAAATCAAGGATCCACTACCTCAGTTCTGGGTCCAGATCCAGGTGCCCCAGATACCCCGCAATCTCTGAGGGCACTAAAGTGTTGAAAGACAGACTGCAGTCGATAAACACATTCTCAAATAAGTGTTCCTCGTGTCCAGGCGGGATGAGGTGGCGTGCAGTGGCCATTACGTCATCTGGGTCAGGTACAATAAAGGGGATGTAGTCCTTGACCAGCCGCTCAAAGCACTTACTAATGATTGAAGCGAGTGCTGTTGAGCGCTACAACATGAAGGATGAGAGAGGTGGAATAAATATGTCGTTTCTAAATATAGTCCGGCATGAATAGAATGTAGAGACATTGATTATTTCTTAGCAACCAAGAGATCTAAGAACAACTGTCCAGTCCCTGTCATATCTGACATGTGATTCCTGAAAAATATGCAAATGAATTCACTCCTTTTAACAGGCAGGCCTGTTGAAATCAATGGGAAAAAACAATCCACCTGCACTTGGCTCTGAGAGGTTTCGGTAAAGGAGTACTGAAGGAGTGGCTGGGGATGAGTGGGTTTACTGGCTGTCGTGTGGGAGGGGCTGGGGAGAAGGTGTTTAGTTGTTGTCGTGTGGGAGGGGCTGGGGAGAAGGTGTTTTGTTGTTGTCGTGTGGGAGGGGCTGGGGAGAAGGTGTTTAGTTGTTGTCGTGTGGGAGGGGCTGGGGAGAAGGTGTTCAGGGGTTAGTTGTTGTCATGTGGGAGGGGCTGGGGACAAGTTGTTTAGGTTTTAGTTGTTGTCATGTGGGAGGGGCTGGGGACAGGGTGTTTAGGGTTTAGTTGTTGTCATGTGGGACTGTTCTGTGGTCAAATCGTTGAATGTCTACATTTAATTCTGGCCTGATGCATGATTACCATTTTCTTTCACAATGAAACATGAAAAGCTATGCTGCCTGAACAGCTTTTATTGACCCTAGTTTGAATTAAAGTATCTTAGCAACCAAGAAAAACTAACTGTTTACAAAATGTGAATTCTGCTTGGACAAAAGCGGTAAAGAAATCCATGAAAACTGTAAAAAGTATTGGACCACTCTGTTATAATAGATTCAAATAATGTAACATAAGAAAACAAGTTGTGGTTTTTAAGCAGTTTTTCTTAGTGTATTTACTGTTTTGAAGGTCAGATGAAATGCGTCATTAGGGCAATGATATTTCAGTTTGGGGGTATTTTGCCACAGCTCAACTGCTTGAAGTACCAACAACTACCGCATTGGTACGTGTCATGAAAACCGTTTACCTCAAAACAATCAGCAAATATGAATTACTTCCTCTGTATTGTTTGTCAATGAAATACAGCAATTTCCAGAATTCACAGCGAACTGTCAGGCCTGCCGTGCCAATGACATCGTTCCCTCATTTAGACCACGCGCACCTGTGTGTTAATATGGCCCTTGACTGTGCTCCTCATCACTGTCGCCGTTTAATAAGTTCCTCCGTTCCTAGTGCACCTTGTCAGTCGTTCTTTTTTTTTGTTTTGTTACATCTGAGTTATTTAATGAAACTCCTCAATTCTCCACGTGCCTCGGTTCTGCCTCATACCTTCAACATTACTCTCAGTATAAGAACTTCCCAACAATCAATAACATTAACACATTTCTACCAGAAGAAATGCAATTGATAAATTTGCTTTTGACAAGCTATTTCTGTAACTTCACGGTTATACTTAAAACATAGATAAAAGGAGCAGGAATTTTACAGTAGATTCCTAGCCAATGTTTTCAATAAGAGAAACTCAAATCAATGGGAGTTTTAACTAGACATATCTAAAAGGGCTAGTCCCTTGTCACGCTCTGGCACAGCAGCCAGCCAGTGAATCCAACGCCCTCTCTCCCTCCCTTCATCACGGACACCTGTTTTTGTTGATCATCGCCCTCACCTGTTTTCCCTCATCACGTACCCTGTTTCAGTTCCTGCTTCTCCGTTAGATCTTGTATGTCTTTGTTCTGGTCCCACCTTTAGCGTAGCGTCGTTCTGGCCCGTGTTTTATTCTGTTCCTTTGTTTCCCTGTTCGATTAATCCAGTTTTCTGTTTATCATTTTGTTCATATATTTAATGTCCTGCGTTTTCCCTGCGCTTGCATCCTGCTTCCATGTTTCATTGTTACAGCCCTTGTGTTACATCCAGCTACGATTGGCAGAAACAAGAACAATGTCAAAAATGCATGCTGTATATATATATTATATGTTATAACAACAGTATCTATCTATGTAAAGGGAGTAGGCTGTGTATTTTACAGTTTATTACAGGCCACATATCTCAATAGTTATCTTATTAATTTAGCCAAAAGTAAGTAAATTCGCTTTCAAAAATGAATTCTCAAATCATGATGACAGGCCATTTTGCTGCTAATTGTAAAGTTATCTTGCTTGTAGTATTTAGTCTACTCTGGATTTAAAGGACCTGCCGCGTGGAGAGGAAGATGTGGGACTGTGGCAGTGGAGGAAGTTACCGTTTCAAAATTGTTGTCTTTTAGAAAGAGGAAAAACCATTGTACATTTATCAACATGTCTGCTGATAGGAGCATTGCTGAAAGACATCCCAAATCTCTATCAATAAAGGACAAACATGACTGCATTTCAAACTGACAATTGGTCCAACGTGATGTATTATTGTGCGCCTTTAGGTCTGCAAAAAGATAAACCTCTCTCATCCTAACCAGATGTGTGAAATCACAGATTATACACACCACTAAAGTTCCCCCCGGGGTAAAGTGTCGCCTTAAATGTGTTGAAAAAGCCAATTCTGGGTGGACAAATATATGTTATGAAAATGTTTAGGTGACGAACAGATTTAGAGTTAGACTTAGGGGATATGGAAGATATGTAAATACTGTGTCCCCAGAAGTATAGAAAAAACAATGTGCGTGTGTGCGTGCGTGCGTGCGTGTGCGCGTGCGTGTGTGTGTGTGCGTACATGCATGCATTCATGAGTGAACGTTCAGCCAGTATGGCGCCAGGCCCTCTCACCTCTGCCGTCGGCCAGACAGCGGTTGTAGCCCACGGGGCTTAAGTACTCAAACACAAACACTGCAATCGCTGACACCAGCAGCAGCATCACGAACATCATCACCCACACATCAGCACTGAAGGGCTCTGAGAGTGGCAGAGAGAGAGAGAGAGACAGAGAGAGAGAGAGAGAGACAGAAACAGGAGGGGTGAGGGAGGGAGGGCGAGAGAGAAAAACATGCAAATGAGTAGTACATAGAGAAACGGAAAATTTGTGGGATGGAGGCGAGGGAGAGGAAGTCAGAGAGAGAGAGACAGAGTGGGTGTAGGAAAGAGCAGGTCAGGGGGGAATGAGACAGACAGAGAGAAGGAGGGAGGGGAGAGAGTTAAGAACATTAGAATTCAGTCTTAGTGCCCACGGCACGGACACAGAGGGGGTGTGCCGTAAACGTTGCCGGAGTCCGTTGGAGGGTCACACTCACCGAGGAAGGCCGAGGGTGAGACGGTACCGTTGCTCCGGGACACCATGACACTGATGCCCGTCTCGATGAAGGGCACTGAGAAATCAATGACCTCCGACCTCTCCTTGTTGATGGTTAGGGAGCCCACCGCCATGTGGGCCTTCTTCGTCTCCACCTGAGAGAGAAGGGGGGAGACCGAACGAGAGGCTCACGGACCGAGTAACAACCGAGTGGACTCTTGTGAGGGACGGGGGAGATCCAAAACGGGCTGGGGTGTGGTGATAGAGAATAAGGGTGGGGAGGGGAAAACAGGCTGTGGGAGGGAGGGACAGACAGAATAAGGAGGGGAGGGAGAGACAGACTGAGGGAGGGGAGAAAGAGACAGACAGGCCGAGGGGGGAGACAGGCAGACAGAAGGAGGAAGAAAGTGGGTTACCACAGTGGGTCACGGCAGCTTGAAATAGCCTCCATCTTTGCCACCTCCTCCTCCTCCTGTCTCCACAGGTATAGTTAGTTATATATACCTGAGCCCTACAGCACCAGTATAAAGTGGGACAGAACTGACAGTTAACAAGGTGTGTGTGTGTGTGTGTGCATTCCCATGCGTGCCAGAGTGTTTTTTTGTTAATAATTTGTTGGTGCTATTATAAATAGTATGTGGTGATTTTTCAAAATGTTTAGTACCTAACTCAAAAATGATCACACTTATAACACAGCTTGTCTTACACTGAACATCACGATTGTCCTTTCATCGGGCATGTAAATTTCTTTCACTACACTTACATCATTGATTCATTAAAAGTTATTTTGCAAAATGCTATAAATTATCAAAATACAACATATAAATTACCCTGCTTTTGCTGGGCAGAATATCTACAATACACTGCTATCAAAATTGACTGAAGATATTTTACATAATTTCTACATCCTTTCTTTCATCTTCTAAAGTCATTGATGCAAAAAAGCACACTGTGATTGCAACATGTGTACCAGAATAAGTCTTTAAAAGGAGCAGTCTAACATAATTTCATACAATATTATTAAGGAACTATGTTTTACAGAAGCTCTGTTTGGAGGTTAGCTCCATGTTGAAAAAAATTGCCAGTGTTTCTAACCCATCCTATAGTGTGTGTACATGGTGTTTCTAACCCATCCTATAGTGTGTGTACATGGTGTTTCTAACCCATCCTATAGTGTGTGTACATGGTGTTTCTAACCCATCCTATAGTGTGTGTACATGGTGTTTCTAACCCATCCTATAGTGTGTGTACATGGTGTTTCTAACCCATCCTATAGTGTGTGT
>JACXGK010002119.1:7014-48892 GCA_016801125.1 Novumbra hubbsi | reverse complement strand
ATGCATCCGGCTGCACCTGTGTTTCCGCCGGCCAGTGGCGCTGCCAGCGACGTCTCCCCTGTCAGAGACACTGCGGGACGAGCCCGGGCGCTCACGCCGTACAGACGTTTGTTGTCTTCGTGTTGTCCGCCTCCGTGTGGGGGGGGTTCTCTGGCTGTGGAGCGGTGATTTCCTGGCCCGTCATCTGCCCCCCTGGTGACCACTGCATTACAGCCTGGTGAACCCCCTGGTAACCCGCTGTGTTCGCCCCGGTGTGCCCTGAGCGACACACGACGTCGTCTTGCGTAGAGCGCCTCTTTAGACCCGCTCCCATAATCCACCACACTGTACTTTAGTGTGGGGAGTCGGGTGCCAGTCGGGTCGCCAGGCGCCGCTGGTCACTTCATAACTGGCCCCTGATCGGATCTTGACGAGGATGGTGTGAAGCAGGCAGGGAGTTGCACATCCGTCCCACGCAAACATATTCTGGACCTTCTGTCTCTTGTTATCTCCTCCCTGGTAAAGACAATGGAAGGTATACGGAGTAGGGTTTTTGATGTGGGAAGGGAAAGATGTATAGTTTTTCTCTACATCACTTGTCTTGTTTTTTTCTCTCCCTTTTTGTCTTTTGCTTTCATTTTCTCTTGCGCTCGCTCTCTTTCTCACTCTCTCCCTTTCTGTCTCTCCGGTGATCCTTTCAGCTAAGGGTGTGACATATAGGTCAAATTAAAGGGCTGTAAAGCCTCTGTCCTGCTGCTTACTGTTGCTTTTATGGTCCGGGTCCATAGATCCCGTAGAGGGGCATTGATTGGCCCCTTCGTTGCTCGGTGATAAGCGATGGTGGGCCTGGTCCCTCCTCAGATCTTAACAACATCCATGAAAGGCCTGACTCGGACAGGATGTCAAATGCTGTGTAATTGCCACTCTACATCAGACACCTATTGAGTTATTGAGCCAGACACATGTCTGTGGGCCCTGGGGCTTGGGTAAAATAGATTGTGTGTGTGTGTGTGTGTGTGTGCGCGTGTGACACCTCTTGACAGAAACCAAGATGTGTTAACACAGTGTGATGAGCCTCTCGACAGTTGTTGCCAAAATCAGGTCAGTCTTGAAGGTCGGTGACCGATTGACTACTGTTTTGGTGCTACTGCATGTGGCTGAGTACTGATAACACTTAGAAAACGCAGAGATTGTTGTTGTGAAGTAGCAGACAGTTTATTTCTCTTAATGAGTATTGTTAGGATTTTTATATAATTTTGGAGGAAGTGTATTAATAGGAAGTGTATTAATAGATGAAGTGAGGGGTTAACACCGGCTATGTTCTGTACATTAGTCTAGGTAATGCCCTAGCCCCTTTGCATAGTACATTTTTCAAAGCTAATGTACAGAACAGCAATGTTAATCCTGTTTATGCCACAGTATGCACACTTCTACTAGTTGAAATGACGTTTTTCTTCATTTTGTTTTTTACTTGTTTTATTAATGAGGTCATACTTTGTTTTGGTTACTAAAAACACCACCCGGTCTTTAGTCCCTTTAGTTTTAAATGTCTGCAGCAATGGGACAAACAACCGGATGTTGTCTGTAGCAACCAAAACATGAGAATCCATAATAATTCATACAAATTTCCAATGTATACTAACACACGCGGAATGTCTCTGAGTAAATGTTGGCTAATGTTGATATTTCCAACAATCCTTTTAGGCCTATAAATGTATCACATTTTCACCTGTGAGAAGTAAAGGTTGACAGGAGGAACACGTTAGCTGCCTGTAGATCTTGATTATCGTAGACATTTTCAAAACACATCCATCACACTTGGCCTCATGCTGGCGTAGTTGCGGTGTTTACGGACACTTTATCGGTGACACTGACACATTATTATTCTCTGATTAAAGGCGTGCGCTGGCTCGGGCCAGGAAGCTCCATCGCGGAAAACGCTCAGTTTTCAAGGCTTTGACTGGCATCCATTTTGGATCTTTCACACCTCACGATCATTAGCAGCTGATGGTGTCAATGACAGTGGTGATGATATGGGTGGAGTCCTGCCGGGCTTTATTGGAGTAGGCAGGCGGATTGGGTGGTGACTGACATGAGCTCAGGTGGATGCTCCCCAAGGCTGCCAGGTTCCCCCAGAAACAATACTTACGTCCTGGAATCGCAGCTGTACCCTGCAATGTTAGCGATCAGCCGCATCCTACAGCGGCTGGACCACGTCGGCCAATGACGACTGACCAGAGGAAGTCTGGGATCTACCCCACAGCTCCGAACTGCAACTGGCTCCAAAGGCAAGGACTCTGTGGGAGATTTGGACGGGGTCTGTTGCCGACTCTGTGGGAGATTTGGATGGGGTCTGTTGCCGACCCTGTGTGAGTTTGGTGTTTCGCCATTCTCTCGGTGCATCTGCAAAGTTACAAATCCGCCTCCAAGGATCATGAGAGAGAGAGCAGCTTTTCCATGAGCTGCTGACTCAGACCTCGTTGGATAGGATTAAGGCAGCATAAGAGTTAACACACACACTCAAACATTTCGTTTCACGAGTGATTTAGGAGACTCTCTCTACATCACCCGATGGTGAACCACACCCAAGCTCTTTGCTCCTCCCTACATCCACAAACCTTAGAACTACACCCAAGCTCTTCCCTACATCCACCAACCCTAGAACTACACCCAAGCTCTTCCCTACATCCGCAAATCCTAGAACTACACCTAAGCCCTTCCCTACATCCGCAAACCCTAGAACTACACCCAAGCTCTTCCCTACATCCGCAAACACTAAAACTACATCCAAGCTCTTGGTTCTTCCCTACATTCACAAACCCTAGAACCACACCAAAGCTCTTTTCTGCAACCTCTGGGTTGGTTGTCTGTTCCCATACCATGAAGGGCAGTTTCACCTCAGCCCAGTCAACGCTCTTTTCTTTCCTGGCTCTCCTAATGGTGGAACCAGCTTCTGCTTGAGACCTGTTCTATGGTTCTAAATCATCTACCACCTTGCCTAATGAGAATCTAAAATTACTGTTACTATTATAATTATCTCACTGAGTTTGGTCGTTTAGAATGGGTTGTTAAACCTCCACATGTAATGCAATTTCATATCGTTGCGGTACATAGAACAGCATGAATTGGTGAAAGCTAAACAGGAATCGGGGGGACAGAGAGTAGATGCATTCTGAAGGTTTTGACAAAGATTCAAATCCCATCTGACAGTATGTTGTTGAGGCAACATGTGGGTTTTATCCTACAATTGGAGAAGCGAGTGCCATGGCAGCGGCCTCACAGGTTTGGATCTAGAAATGTCCGATAACCGTGAAAAACAAACATTCCGCTGACAATCTGGTACTGACAAGTGACACTAGGTAGGCTCAACGTTGTTTTTACGTGGCGTCCCCGACCCTTTGCCCATGCGGCCACTAGAGGGTTATGAGTCTAGCACATGGCAGACGACTTGGGAAAACCGAACGATCCAGACGTCCTCATCTGGGGTGGCTTGAGTCTCCACCAGTCCCCCCCCCCACAGGATTCTTCTGCCCCCTCGCCTTTCACCAAACAAACCCCTCTTTCTGCCCTTCATAGGGGAGGACCCCGAAACGAGACGCATGCGGACGGTGAAGAACATCGCAGACCTGCGGCAGAACCTGGAGGAGACCATGTCCAGTCTACGGGGGACGCAGATCAGCCACAGGTGAGGAAGGGGCTTGGAGAACCCCCCAAATATAGGGGTGCGAAGAACAGGTGGGGTTGTCACGGTGACGTTAGGATGACATGTTCTCCATTCTCTGCAGTTTGAACGTCTTCAGGATACATTCTAGGTATTACGGTGCTTCGGTATATTGAGATACCAGGATGAAAGATAATTGTAGAGTACCTGCGTATGTGATAGTTTTGCGGCCTGGATTCTAACCTACGCTGCATCAGTACATCTGCACTGAAGAAAGCGGCTAGGCCGATGGAACGCCATAGGCCATGCGATTTAAAGTCGGCATGAATCGAATTGTCAGGTACTCAACTAATGTATTAATATGGTCCTCGACTAATATATTAGGTAACATTTCATTTTGCAAACGATATGTTTTTAATGCCGAGTGGGACGAAACTAAAACACTTTTGTGCGTTTCGTTGACGGTTACACAACGCCTGCTACAACAGCCACCCGTTTGCATCGAAGGAATGTGGAAGCATGTAGCCTGGCTGAGCTGCGGCAAGCTAAATGATAATTATCAGTCCTTGTCAGGGCTCAGGGCTGCGCCTGCCTCCCCTACAGTCTATCATTCCGAGATTCCTCTCCCCGCTCGCTCGGAAAATGGTGGCAAGGAGGCGAACGGCCGTGACAGATGGCGGAGTGCGTTTTGTCCCTCGCTGCCTCCTCCCTAAAGCAGATCAATAGAAGGCCATTGTCTCTTCGGCACACAGACTCCCCTGGGACTGCCAGGATGAACCACCGCTGTTCCATCCAGCGAAGGAGAGGACACCCATCTTAGAACGTGAGACGTCGTCAAACCCTCCCCAGCAGCCGTGTAGATGTCTCCTGCGTTTTTGCAAGAGCAGCCATGTACCTTCAGAACGGGCGACCCATTACTCGTCCATAACACGCACTAATTGCCGTGACGACGGTATATTGTTTTCACCCTCGTTGTAATGGATCACAAACAGGTGCCTCATCGTGAACTGCCTTGTGTCCCTGGGATTGTTCTCATCTTGTTTCCACAGCCATCTGGTTCCACCAAGTGCAAGGACGTCACCCGTCTTTTCCCGATGTCCTATCGGGATTAGTGCTCCGACTAAAATGGCTTCTCTGTTTAAACCGATGTACTGGTTCCTTTCTATGGCCGTGGATCCCTTCCGGGTCTGTGTTTGCTCTTGCCGGCTTCGTTCTGAATGACACCGTGTGGTTCCCTAGTGTTTACCTGGACCCAGAGGTTCGTGTTTCACACCACCACAGGTAATCTGGATCGACTGAAGTCTGTGAGCCCCAGGTGGGGTGGAAATAGTATCTCATAGAATTGGGCTGGTCTGAATCCCAATCACTGCCTTGTTGCCTTAGTAGTGCACTAGGGTTCTGGTCGGTCGTTGTGCTGCATCACAAGGGTTGGGTGCCATTTGGGATGTAGGCTTGAACCGGCTCAGGTTTAACTCATTACTCATTACATTTACTTTCAGTGGTGTAACCGATCGATCTTTGATGCCCGGCCCGATCGCTCGTCTCTACCTTTTCCGTTCGGAGACGTTTCAGCCACAGGCGGCCGACTTGAACCTGCCGAAGGAAATGCCCCGATCCGTTTCTGACGCAGTGAATTCTCGAACAGGCAGGATCGTTTACTAGCCCCTCTCCCCGATGGTGTTAACTTAACCACCGGGCTCTGGGTCAACAGTAGGAAACAATATTCTCTGTAAATTTGGACGCGCACATCAAGGTTGTCTCTTTCCTCCACACAAAACCCTCACCCCACCACACACACACACAATGCTTCCTGCTGTGCCGTTTCCTCCCCCCGTTTCATCCTGTGTATTGATTTGTGGGTTTGGAGAGGAAGAGGACTGAGTTAGCCTCTGTGATGAAGGTATTGCAGCCTTCCACCTTCCCAGAGGCTGCAGGTTGCCTGGAGACAGGATGGGGTGTGTGTGTGTATTCGATCCATGGGAATTTGAGAACAGCGCGCTGCTACTGTATGTGGACTGACATTAGAGATAAATGCACAGCAGATAAATGCTTGTGCCCTGAGCTCTATTCCCCACATCGCCACAGATACGCTGCATCAATTTGGACAGCCGACATACTATATCTGTGGGTGACTCACCTATGGCTCGCCTACTCTCAAACCCTCTTCATAAAATGGCACTCTGTGATTGCAGAGCCTGCAAGATTAATTCACTTGTCGTACAAAGTGACCTCTTTGCGTTAATTGAAACCGAAGCCTTGTTTATACCTGCCCTGTGTAACGTGTTGTCCTGATTGGTCAGCAGTTGGACTGTAGCCAGTGCTCTCATTCTGACCGGCGTGAAAGTTTAAAAGACCATGTTTTTCTTGACCATGTCTGGATGTAGTCAGACATGCGTAATGTCTAAATATTTGTCTAAAGAAATATGAATTTTATTTTGGCAACAATAGAGTTAAAATAATCTGCGTACACACAGGGACGGAGGACTCCGATTCCAATGCCTGATCGGAGAAACGGTATTGATTGAAGTGCAGAAGCATTTCTCAAGCTGAGGTCCCTGTCATCGTCAGGACCCGTGGTGTCGTTGGTCACATTCTGCCATGTGCTGTTGTTTCTGAAGCTGCACTACCAACATGTGCCAGGGGGGGCAGTGGTGGCTTTCGGACCGTGGGGCTTCCACGCCCTGCCTGCCAAGCACTGGAAATAATCGCCCACGCTTGCTCACCGGCGAGTCACGGCACGGCTCCACAAACACTACGGATGGTACCCGATGTGGATCTGGCAACCCGTGCTGGAGCTCTAAAATGACGTTCGGTATACAGGTTCGGTATTCCAAACACCAGGTTCGGAAGCTGCGCCTGAAACGACACCGTCCACCGTCACCAACCGAGCCTTTGGTTACACACATACAATCCTTCCGATGGTTGCTTAGCACTCATGTGCATGTCAGCCCTGTGCCTGCATCCCAAATGGCTCCCTTTGCCATATGAACCCGGATCTGAGTGGCACACTTTATAGGGAATAGTACACCATTTGGGGTGCCGCCTCGATCAGCCCAGTGTGTCCCCTGCAGCAGAGGGGTCCGTGGGGAAGAAAGTGTCCGGTCGTCTGTGTCTGACAGGGGAGACGAGAACACCTGCTCTCCTTTTCTGCTGAGTCACTGTCTCCACCTCCTCTCACAAACGCACACATACGTACATTTATTTGACCACTTTCTGTTTGACTACCGTTACAGATTGTATGCTTTCATGGAGATACTGCTGTAAAGGGTATTTAATGATTAATTATATTATAGTTTCCTGTTGTTTTTAGGGGCCAGATATAGATTTGTGTGTGTGTTGGGAGGCTCTCATTATATTACTGGCCACAGAGCAGTGTGGCTCAAAAGCATCTTCAGATTTTCTTTGAAAAGTTACGCATCTAAATAATTAATTTGTCTCTATGCTACAAGTCCAATTATTAGCAATTTGCATCTACACTGGGTTCTCCTCTGGGTTCTCCTCTGGATTCTCCACTGGGTTCTCTTCTGGGGTCTCTTCTGGGGTCTCCTCTGGGTTCTCCTCTGGGGTCTCCTCTGGGGTCTCCTCTGGGGTCTCCTCTGGGGTCTCTTCTGGGGTCTCCTCTGGGGTCTCCTCTGGGTTCTCCTCTGGGGTCTCTTCTGGGGTCTCCTCTGGGGTCTCCTCTGGGGTCTCCTCTGGGGTCTCTTCTGGGGTCTCCTCTGGGTTCTCCTCTGGGTTCTCCTCTGGGGTCTCCTCTGGGTTCTCCTCTGGGGTCTCCTCTGGGGGATGAGCAGGCAGCTCATGATCAGATGTGTAGCGAAGCACACCGTTTGTTTATTCTGTTTGTTTATTCTTAATCGGTTTTAGTTTTTTTGTGTTTTGAAGTTTTTTACTGTACGTGTAAACATGTCTAAACAGAGCACAGGCTCAGAAGTGATCAAAGTTAAAATAAAAATCATCCATCATTGATTTAACTTGTTATGCCCCTATCTTTTAGACTAGAACGAGCTCTAGCAGGGCAGTGTGTACGTGTGTGTGAGGCTATCCATAAACCGCGTGCACAGATTTGTGCTTTCACAACACAACTTGAAGGGAGCGTCATCCATTTTTCAGAGACTACTTCATTGCCCCAACACTGCCACAGTTCCACCCTAAGCCGCTGGTCCTCCATACAACAATGCATGTCATCCCCAGCCACTTACACATTCGCCAAGCCTCCAACGGGGGGGCTACACGGGACCTAATCAGGACCTGATTGGCCAGGCACGGCGCCGGCAACGTTTACTACCAGAGCAAGAAGATAAAAAATTTTTTTTGTTGCAACCCTCTGAGCATCTCGTTTATATCCCATTGGGTTATAAAATTCAACCTGGTGAATTTGGCCTTTAAGTGTAATACCTACTCTATTATTGCATGCAGGACATTGGGGGGCTGAGTGCCTGGGGGGGAGGGGGGGCTGAGTGCCCCTTGAATGCCTGAGTGCCCCTTGTCTCCCTTTCTCTCACTATCTTTTTGTCTCTTTTCAACTCGTCTCTCCGCTCAGCACCCTGGAGACGACCTTTGACAGCACAGTGACCACTGAGGTCAACGGGAGGTGCCTCACCAGTCGCTCCTCTCCCATGACCTCCTGGCGCCTCGGCCAGTCGGCCCCGAGCCCCCGTCTGCAAGCTGGCGACGCCCCTTCCATGCCCAGTACCTACACCACGGTCCCGGCGCCCCGGGCGGGGTCCGGGCCTGCCGGCGCCACGGGCCGGTACGGCCACTCGGACTCCAGGTTTGTGTACAGCGCCCCGCTCAGGCGAGCGGCAACAGCGGGGGCCCGAGGGGCCGGGCAGGGGGAGAAGGGAGGTGGGCCGGAGGGGGTGCTGGAGGTGGATGTGGCGGGGTACATGAGCGACGGAGGCATCCTGGGGAAAAACGTCAGGACAGATGACATCACCAGCGGGTAAGACTGCGTCCTCTGTGGGATACAATGGTCTTATGAATCGTTTCCCTCGGCCCAATGCAATAGACACGACTCGGCTTGCTTGACAAGTGGTGGCGCTTCCTTCCTGATTTGGCTCCCGGTCTGCTTTGTGACGGTCCTCCTGGAGCGTCTTCTTAGGCACGCTGCTCGCTGTACGCTTTAGTCTGAGGTGTACATTACCCATCTCCTAATTTCTGATGGGGAAGTTCTGAAAACATACTAAATGCTGCTGTTCGTGTGTCATGGGCGAATCAGGATTAGTAGCTCAGGAGGGGAGGGGTCACTTGAGAGAAGGTGGAGCTCTTAGTTCTGTTGTGTGTCTTAAGCACGTGTGGCCCAGAGCTTAACCAAGCGTCTGATCGATCCACACAACTTAATTTGGGTTACATACGTTCTAATGTTCTACTCTTAACACCAGAAACACACACACACATTCAGGTGCAAATGGTTAGCCTTGGTACTTACAAACAAATCGCTTGTGTGGCCAAGGCCTTCACGATTCTTCCAAATGCATTGACTTGGGAGCGGAGAACTAATGGTGGGTGATGAATTTGAAGCCTTCGCACATTCATTGTGTTGTGCTATGAAGGGAAGACTCCATTCATTCCGTTTGATTTCCGCGATGTGCCTCGGCTGACACATTGCTCAATGAGAAAGAATAGCCCCATCTTCAATACATCACAGGTTGTGTGTGGAAGCTGTTGAACTTCTTCCGTCAACACTGATAAACGCTTGCCATCCTTTGCACAACTCCCAGGTCTGACCAGCGTCCAAAATGTCCCACTCATGTAGGTTCCGTCTTTGACCCGCGCTCGTCTACCTACGTCCTATAATTTGGGGTGTTTAATGTTCACCAGGAAGAGCTGCTGCTTTGGGTTTCGACAATTGGAATCGTAATAAACTTGTAAAATCAAATCCCTACATTATGCTCTACTTTTAAACCTGAATCCATATGATATTATACCATATTTTTATTCCTGCACCTGTTTTCTTCTCATAAGCTTGTGCGATTCTACCGCCACTGTGTTTTTAAACTGGCCACAGTGTTTTTTGTCACGCTGGCTACATTGTAAGATTTATGTACTAAACCCCACCGGAACCAATGATCGTGACTATGATTGACTATGATTAAGTAGCTGCAGTGGCGAGACTCTGAGTGTTAAATGTTTATGGCACCTTGGGATAAAAAAAGTGATTTGGTCTGTTATGATCCTAATTAGCTTAAATCTACTGTACTTCATGTCCTTTCATCCATATCTGATTACAACACTGCTAATGTGCGCACACCCCCCAGCAGCACACACACACACCCTAGACATGTGCACCCGCACATCCCTCATCCAAGACACCCGCAGACTGCCCGATACACACACACACTCCACAGGTACAACCACAGCTCAGTGCACTTGTTTCTTCTTTCGAAGGTATCTCACAGATGGTGGCCTTCACTTATACTCACGGAACGCTGCCCGCGCCCCGGACTTGACCCCGTCGCGGGAGGTCACTCAGAGAGGGGTCAAAGAGCTGCACGGGGACGCAGACAGGTAAGGGCCAGGGTTGTCTTGTTTACCTGGGTTCATTCTGGAACATTTGCCCCCCCCCCCTGTTCTGGTAAAGTCGGTCCATGCCTAGTTCTCCAACCCTGTAGACCATGCAGCAACTGATGTGAAACACTTTTTATTGATTATTGGAGTTACTGCTGTTATTGCTCGGGCTGGAGACAAAAGCCAGTCGTGCAGTTTTTTTGTGGATAAAATCCTCTCTGATTTCATTGATGGCTTCTTTTTACCGGGATGGTTTTACTTCTGTTTCCTGTGAAATGTAGTTGTTGAATGCGCTGGATGTAAGTCGCTTCTCCGTTACCAGGATGTCGCTCTGAATTACCGATATGCATATGTTAGACGAGAATAACCTTCGGCTGAAGTGACACGCTTTCCTGTGGCCCAGACAGAGAGACAGACGCAACCGCGAATGAGGCAAAGGAGAAGTGTCATTGATTTATTTCTGTCAAGCTCTGATTGGATGACAGGAGGGGATGTGCGTCGGCATCCTGACAGGACTTGGTGCGAATGTGCCAGCCCCTTCAGTTCTGTGGGAAGTTGGAGAAATTGATTTAAATTGGATTTAATGCTCTGCCTGTTACTCCATGACTCAATCAATTATCAGACCGTCGGAATCTACAGATTTTGAGGTCATACTCTTTTTTTTTTCCCCGAGCTTCAGGTGAAATCTTTGGTTTTATTCGTTTCGGTGATATAAATGTAATCATGTCTTTATTCTTTTGGTTGGAGGGAATTCCTCTGTACTCCTCGGCTTGATTATAACACATTTGTTTTTAGGGCGCGAGATTATCCCTAGCCGTCGAAAGTATGAGTCACGTCAGCTCTGCAACTGATGGAGGACATGGCATTAGCCCTACGCTTGTCATGTTAACTCTGTGTCTTCCTGTCAGACGGTCAGTTCTAATCTAGAGGTGAGCTGGTTGTTCGATCCGAGTGACTTTAAAGCATCAGATGTCCAGACCACACAACCTACTTTGTTGCTTTCCCCCATACCGGACTATCATATCGTTTCCAATCATGGTTTCATTACACTTGACATAATGAACTAATAGATTGGTCCCTAAACACTAAACGTGGCAGCTGAGCAAACAAAAGTTTGAAATCTTTCAAATCCTACTTGAATCCAGTCCTCTGTGACAGTCACACACTGTTCACTGTCCCTGATTAATCCATGCCAAACTTTAAGATGGCTGCGTGACTTTTACTAGAAATGCAGAGTTCGGCAACTCAAGGACAAATAGGAAATGTGGTCTCTCATTCAATAGACTTGGGAAGCAGCCCAGATAAGGATCTTTCTGGAATCTTCTCCCACGGAAGGATTATATTTGCCCAGCGGAGGCGAGGCTTAAATCCCTGCACTCTAAGCTTTCCACCTGTCAGAAGCGGCATCACAAACCGCTCCCTATTTCCTCTGTAATGCGCCCATCTAGTCCGCTGTTCGGGTCAGACGTTTTGCACTACGTAGAAAACAGGGCTCCATTTTGAATTCATCCGTTGCATGTCAGTCGGTAATAGTAGAGCCCAACGTCTCTCAGCACCGCCGACATCTGACCGGCTACTAAAAGGAAAGTCATTACGAAGCCTCACTCAACAACTTTTGTGAGCTCTTCTCCCTCCTATATTATCTGTCTAACCCCATTTCTGCATGTCCTGGGTTTGACTTTGCCCCAAGATGCCTCCCGTTCCATCAACATCCACTTTTGCACTATATCTGGTGCCAACCTACATGGCTTGGGCCACACGAGTACCCTGCACGGGGCTCCGTCAGATAAAACCAATGTCTCTTCTCATTGGTCACTAAAGATTCCATTGCCCAAAAATTGCCCATTGGACATTTTTGCCATACCTTATGGTATGAGTTGGGCTGTTAACCTGCCCCAGCTGTCGTCATGGTCACCATATTAACCACAGCCAATCAGTTCACTCCAATGTGCAACTCCAAACCAAGCAGTTCAGGTTTTTACTGTAGTGTTCAATCAGGAAGTTCTCGCCGATATCTCCATGCTTGGAGGAGACCAGGCCAACAACTCTGAATTGAGCTTGCAGGCTCCAGAGTGCTACAAGCAGTAATTTAAAACACCCCAGTACTTTGCAATCTTACGTCTTACTTCTTGTTGGACTTAGTTACAAAACTAATTGGACTTACTTTCCTACACCCAGATTAAGCACAATAAAGGATACATTCTACATTTTAGAGAGAGAATCTGCTTTAAAAGAGCTTTTTCTGCCCAGCATGTGCATAATATGGGTCCAGGGAAACTGGGCCCAAAATAAGTCCCTTCACAAGGTGCCTCATCTCCCTGACCATCGCAGGCCCTGATTGAGAAGGCGCTCAGACCTTCACCTAGCAATACTGGCAGAGAAGCAGAGACAGGATTCAAGAAGGTACCGCAAAGCTTTTCACACAGACCTCCACTGGGGCTCATTACCTTTCATGGTTATGTCTGCTACACAACGAGTCCCCTGGCAGCTTCTGAAAGGTGCGTTAGGACCGCAGACTATGGGAGCCAATGTCGTCTAATGAACAGTGAGATTTGAAGGAAGAGACCATCTGGTGCGGACACGGTGTGGATTTGTTTTTAGCGCCGTGGTGTGTTTGTGTTTGTTTACCGTAGGCTGCCTGCACAGTCAGAGTGGATGCGTTTTGAATCTCTTCAAGGCTGTTGGCGGTATTGTACAGCGAAACTGCCTCCGAGTTTGTCTGCTTTCATCATTCATCATTTTAGGGCAGATTGAAACCAATCTGCAGTAGTTCTGCATTATACCACACCTGACATTTACAGCGCTTTCCAGTGTGAATGCAGTCTCTGTGAATGTGGGAAAAAATGCATTAAGATAACTAACATATAGACCTATTAGTTTTAGCAAAGCGTTATAAGGAGACCACATTTCCCAGAACAACAGTATCAGGTAGAACAACATTTGGAACCCGTGTGGATTACCTACGTAAGAATGAAGGCGTATTTATTCTCAGCTGTAATCCTAAACACGTATATGTCACTGCGGGCCAGCTCGTCACGATAACGTTTTCCTCTAAAAAAAAAAAAGAGCCTTAAATAATGATGACGGAAAGACGAGGGCCGATGTGAAATAATGATGTTGCCTCTCATCATGTTACCGCCGTACAAACCCACGGCCATTAGCGTACTGCGGGACTGCCGGTCGAGCCTCGTTCTCCTGTTTAGGCAGCATTGAGACGTCTCGCTCTGCCTCACTTCAGACCTACAGATTGTGAAAGGCTATCCGTGTTTATGTTCTGGGGTGGCAGGGGAGACTCATCCAATGAGACGGCCGCCCCGAATATGAATCTTCCTCTCGTCTCAAAGTGATTCACATGAAAGAAAAGCGGGGCTAGTCAATCACCGAGCCGCGGAGAGTGAACTTCTCCCAGGCCTCTGTTACGCCCTGCGAGGACAACCGTTCTGACACGTGTTAGCCTTTAGCATTTACAATGGAGGCTTTTGATGGAATTGGAATTGGATTCCGGTGCTTCTAATCTGACGTTCCACTGTCCCGAATAGGTTCCCGGTCAGTTGACGGGACACGTTATCGCCAGTGCAAGCAAGCGAGTTAGAAGACACGATGACTAGTCAAACATCTGGGTCTCCGATCATCCCGTTTCACCCAACTTAACCTTCTTCATTCACGTGACCTGGATTCCCTAGGCTGCTTCGTTACCGCACAATAGTGGCTTCTGTCCCGGCTGAAAGCCGGCCTCTAAAAATATCCGGAATCATGCAACATAAATGAGCGTGTGCTCGTTGCGCTGCTGTCAGCTGGGGACTCATAGGCACGCGGGGGGGGGGGGGGGTATGTTTTCACATGGACAGCCCCCCTACCCCCGATCTCAGCAGAGGCATGAATAAGTAAGGGGCTCTGCTTTTGCGTCTCCCTGTCCTGAGACTCCCCGCCGACAACCCAGGGAACCAGGCCGGACCGGACCGGCAGTAGGCTTTGAGGTTTTCCGTTTGAGAAGAAAGCTTTTGGGGATGGGTGTGTGTGTATTCTGTGTGTGTTGTAAAGCGGACAAAGTAATCCGTGCTGTCACTCAAAAGAGACTGGAGGGAGTTGTCCTGGTAACACTTGGTTTTGCTGTGCTGAAGTAAGCAGTGTGGGTATTTTAGGGTAGGCTATATCAGTGTTGTACTGTTGGGGCCCTCCGCGTTGGGGCCCTCCGCGTTGGGGCCCTCCGCGTTGGGGCCCTCCGCGTTGGGGCCCTCCGCGTTGGGGCCCTCCGCGTTGGGGCCCTCCGCGTTGGGGCCCTCCGCGTTGGGGCCCTCCGCGTTGGGGCCCTCCGCGTTGGGGCCCTCCGTGGGCACTAAGGACACCACTTCAGAGAGAAATGTCCTTGGTTACAATCTAAAGTTGTTTATTTGTGGGACTTTATGCTCCACTATTTCAGTAGTTCTGTAACAGCTTTTCTTTGCCAAAAACTTCCTGCTTTTTAGATAATTTGCATTCAAGTTATTTTGGATCATTGTACAAATTGATATTCTGCTGTGCATCTCCCTGTGTGTGTCTCTCTGTTAGAAATGAAAAATGGATTGTTTTCCCATTGCACACACTAATTATCTATTTGTTTACTATGGCTGAAAGGGAAACTGGTTTATTTTGAAGCCCAGTTCTTCTGTAGTTTGGCCTGGCCGTGAGTCGGTAGTTTTGTATGCCCCTGGCCAATTCTAGTTTGGCCTGTCTTCTGGCAAACTGGTAATTAATCAGTAATGTTCCCAATTCCTTCCCGGGGTGGATGAGCCAGTCATGTCCCAATTGTCCAAACGTTTTCAGGCCTTAATAATTCATCAGAGTCAACACGACCTGCTTTCTCTTACTGCGAGTCATGGTGAGATGATCCAATGTGGGTGGGGTCTATTAGTTCAGGATGTCAGAGCCCAGTTCTGAATTGTCTGTCACTCTACAATTGTTATCTCACCATCAGAAAGTTAAGGATTTGTTCTCCCTAGAGCGACCTGGTGCCCGGGGGTGAAAGGGGTTGTGGGCTGAGACACTCCGATAGACACAAGCCACGGTTGTCTGCCTTTCTGACGTGTGAACCCATATTACCCAATGTGCCTGTGTGCGTGTTGGCTTCCTGGGGGTGTTGGGTTCATGGATGGAGGACGTGATAGGAATGACTCACAGGGCTTATGGAAGATTGGTTAGAGTTGAGATGTATTCCTGCAGGTTTTCAGTGAAGTACATACAGTATATTCGGTCATGTGTGAGAACATATGCATTTTCTAACTGAGGTGTTTCCACAGCTACCATTACTTATATGCAGGATGTCAGGGTCATTTTTACATTATACAGTTCAGAGGGTTCACCCACAGAATGTGCAACAGTAGTCTTATTCATTGTTTGAAGTTTGAAGATTATGGGGGAAATTGATTAGGAGGACATGGCTTGCGAAGTAAATACATCTGGATAAATGATTGTTTAAAATAATTTTACTCGAACCCCACGTGTGTGGGAAAGATGTATGTTTGTAACCCCTGACCATAACAATACTGTACCATTACTGCAGCTTAACAGACTCATGCAAAGACTGGGATATCGTTTTTGAACAGTTTTTGACTGTCGTTCCCTGTCTTCTTTCTGTGACTGACGGTCAGATTGTGGTCTAATCAACAACACACACACTCCTCCGATACCCTCCTGCCAGGCCACCACACACACACACTCCTCAGAGACTCTCCTGCCAGGCCACCACACACACACACACACACACACTCCTCCGAGACCCTCCTGCCAGGCCACCAACACACACACACACACACACACACACACACTCATCCGAGACCCTCCTGCCAGGCCACCAACACACACATACTCATCCGAGACCCTCCTGCCAGGCCCAAACTGATGTGTCAAACATTGCCCCCCTGTGCCAGCCTGTTCTTTTTTTCTGACACTTTCTGACACGATAGTGGGCTAGATGTCCCACGATGAAGCGCCTCCATGCATCTTATTTCACTTACACATTTTTTTGGGGAAAGTGAAAAGCAAATCTTTGTCATGGTACATGTGATTTAAAGGGAGCAGTTTTACCCGATGGTTAATAGTAATAGTAGTTAGGGTCTAGCCTTTAGCAGTTGCCCAGCTTTCCACTGACATAAGGAAGTGTGGCAGACCAACAGTGTCAATTAGATGGTGATTTGTGCCCAAAAAATTGTGTATTCAGGGGCATGTTCATCTGCTCCTTTACCTAACCCTAGATGTAATGACGCTCATTCTGTTCAGAACCTAACCGTCAATTTACATCAATTATGGTTTTCATAAACATTGTGTCTAACATTTAATATAAATGAACATTTTATGTTTATGGTCGCTTGGACTGGGCTTGCTCGTCTTAGATTATCACAGTTTGTTTGTTTGTTTTTTCTTCAATTATCCTCAACGTCTCATTTTTCAAAGATCCCTGTCAAGTCCCTGTGAACCTCTGATGGTCCACATCCATCATACAGCCCTGTGAAGAGCAGAGGCCGATGTCCAGATAGATGTGCTCTTCGTTCCCATGTCTTTGGTTCTGGATTATGGAGAAATCCAGGTGGGGGCGAGAAGCTTTCAGGATCAGCCCCCCTTCCCCATTGGTCACCTTACCTACCAGCAGTTTAGAGGCAGTAGATGTCATCATATGGACTACTGCAGGAGGCACACCCTTCCCTTGGCTGACACAATGTCTCAAGGATGCTTTTAGTTTCAGGACAAACGAGGGCCTTACGTCAGCAGAGAATAGGGCTGCCACATTATTCAGAACATCATTCAGAAAGGCTGGATATTAAATAAAAGGCAGCTGCTCTGTGACTCTCTCTCTCTCTCTCTCTCTCTCTGTCTCTCCGATCGATGCAGAGTCACAAATGATAATATGGCTGCAGTGACAAACATCATCCCTGGGACGATTAACCTTGTAGGGCTGCTGTCCATACATGGACTGTCCCATCCATAGAATGGACTCATGCACAAGCTATGGATGACCAAGTATAGGTTCATCACAGAATCGACAAACAGAATTGTGGCTGTTGTAGCTTTTAAAGCAATACTAGAGAGGTACTCCATGTTAAAACTACTGCCCTTTGGGAATTAAACTTGGCCATTAGAAAACATGAATGGTTGATAAGAATCCTGTTCTGGATTTTTTTCCCCCTCTTTTACAGTATAAAGTTGTTGGTGTAAAATTACCCGACAATCCTGTGTGAATGTATTGACAACTGACGAATTGATGCCAATGTTTTCACAAGAATTCGTGAAGGTCACATTATTGCTAATTCAATTGAATTCAATTGCTCTGCCCTATCGTGAGTCATAAAGTAAACCCATAATAAATGATGCATGCCAGGGCTTAATAACGGCTATAAAAGTTGTATTATATCAACATCGGCCCCCGTGGTTTTGATCAAAGACACTCTGCGGTAAATGACAATGACAATATATTGCCGGATTCTACTGAAGAACAACCGGAGATGAAGATTGAAGGTGATACTGGAGGATGTCGTGCCATCACACACTTCACTCACCATGAATACTTGCGATTCGTTGACTCTGTGAAGAGGGCATTATGAGTAGGTTTACAGTGGGGACGGACAGTAACCCCCATCTAATTCCGCTCTCTCTGAGCATTCTGCCCCCTGTGTAAAACTCATCGAAACATCAGCCTTTAGGGCACATCTGCCATTCCGAACCCACCCAATCTTTGTAGCAATATTTACTGACGTGCCATAGCTATTAAGGTTCATAATGAATTAAAATTATTTCTATTTTTAATCAACTCACTTTATGGTTACTTTTCTATTTGAGTATTGGATTTGACTGATATAGAATTGGATTTGTCGGATATAATACGGACACAGACATACGGCACCTCCCGGGTCTAGTGTGGAAAAACTATCTAAAAATGATCCAGGAGATGCAGAGGGTCCGGGTTGTGCTGACCCAGGGTTCCGCTCCTGGGGTCCAGGTTGTGCTGACCCAGGGTTCCGGTCCTGGGGTCCAGGTTGTGCTGACCCAGGGTTCCGGTCCTGGGGTCCAGGTTATGCTGACCCAGGGTTCCGGTCCAGGTTGTGCTGACCCAGGGTTCCGGTCCTGGGGTCCAGGTTGTGCTGACCCAGGGTTCCGGTCCTGGGGTCCAGGTTGTGCTGACCCAGGGTTCCGGTCCTGGGGTCCAGGTTGTGCTGACCCAGGGTTCCGCTCCTGGGGTCCAGGTTGTGCTGACCCAGGGTTCCGCTCCTGGGGTCCAGGTGTAGAGCAGTCGCGGGGAGAGCTTGTGCAGTCATTATGGTTGACCACCTACTGGCACGCCTGGCTGGGCAAAGCTCTCTGCATTGCAGTTGCCAAGCCAGACCGAGATTCAGCAAGTCTTGCTATTTTGATGAGTTTTGAACCGCTGTTGAATTTAATTCCACTGAGAGTGACTAGTGTTATGTTACCCCAATGTGGGTCTCAAAAGATGGCCCTATTTTTAAGGCCCAAAGGTACATGCTTAAAGTGTATTGCAAATGTACTGCATCAGCGTCAATCACACATCCCGCCAACGTTAATGTCCATAATGACTCTTATAATAGCCAAACCCCCACCCCACGGTTACCAAACAGACCTTATGAATTATGTGTAAAGATGAATCTACACAGAGTGCCTGGATCACGCGTTATGCATTCGCTTGTTTCCTCTCAAGGCTTTATAGACTAACAGCACAGTTTGTGGTAACGAGGAGGTGTTGTTGTCTTTCATCCTGATGGAACTAGTTCCCCTGTCTCGGTCCGACGAGGGCTGTGATGAGCTGATGTGTCTCCTTGCTTGGGGGGGGGGGTGGGGGGGGTGTCTCCGGGTGATCGAGTGGATGGAAGGCAGATTGTGACGGGAGGGAGAGTAAGAGGAGGTGAGGAAGGGGAGGAGGGGCTGTGGTGAGGTAGCCATCTCTCCTATCTCGCTGAGTGCTGTCGTGTCACAGCTCGCTACGCGCCCAGGCTGTGCAGGTGGGCTGGGCTCCTGTGTGTAGTTAGGGCGTGGTACCCAGGCAGGGAGGGAGAGCAGAATACAGCCGGGAGGACCAACGCTCCCTAAAAGCAGGCAAGAACCCCGCCGTGATCCAAACCGCTCAGAGAGGTGAGTGGACCTCAAACGCCATACCGCCCTCCTCTCTCTCACATATACACACACACACACACTTTTGAATGCAGTTCCTTTGGCGTAAACTCCCGTATCAGTAGGGAATGATGGGACAATTTAAAGTTTGGCTTCGTGGACCTCTCTCTGAGTCAAGGGAGTGGGGGGGGGCTTAACTGGAGTAGCTTGTCGGCTAAGAGATGAGGAACGTTGATTAGAAAAGCACGGGCATGTTTTTTTTTTTCTTCTAGAACATGTAATTGCTAAAGCTTCGAGGCTCAATAGCATTAGGCTGGGATTATAGGATGGACAAATGGCTGGATCACTTGGCAGTTTATTTCAAAGCCACCCTGTCATGACATGCCCCAGTCACACTCTACAAAAAGCATTTTCAAAGTTTTCCTCTACTTTTTCTTCTTTTGGTGGAGTGGGTGTCAAAGATTTGTCTTGAATGTTTTTCGGAGAGTTACGTTAAAAGGTGACATCTTGAAAGAAACTACGTCACTCTACATATTTGACGAATAACTGCTTTGGTGTTGTTTATTTTATATTTCTGTGATTTGTCTGAGGAAACGGTGAGGTCCTTCAACTCTAAATCTCAAGTCATTTTTCTTTTAATTCAGTATTCATTTGGCATTAAACCCTCCGTGCTCGCTCCCCCTCTTAACGGTTATAAAACAACCGGCTTGTCTTTGTGTTGAGAACTGCTAAGTAATGCTGACTTACAGTACTTTTCCTCTGATATACCGGTGGGGATTCTTTACAAAAGCATCAAAATGAAAGCTCTGGCTAGTCCAAATGGATGAAACTTACATAAGCTTGTCCTTGGGTTGAGAAATGCGCAGGGAATACGCCATTGTGGCTTTCCATTGGGGTCGTTACTGTGAGTCTGGGTGATGTGTGGGAGTCTGGGCCAGAGTTCTGCGGTTCTATGCCCAGTGACACCACAGCACCATGGATCACTCTGAAATAACATTGATTCTTCCTTTCCACTGTTCACCTCCACCGCGTAACCACGTCTTGACTCTCGTCCATTCCACGGGCCGTAAATAGCATTGAAATCGCATGGGATTTTCTTGTTCTTTGCGGGGCAGTTTTAAATATTGCATGTTCTCTTTGCATGGTTGAGAGGAGCCATTTCGTTACTCTATGGCAGGTAAGTACGTGCCAACACGCCTAGTTAAAAACCCCTAGTTGCAATGCTCCACACCAGTGCTGTCATTAAACGCGGGGGAAAATCGAGCGTGCGTTAAGGTGAGCTTTGAAAAATCTCCGGCGTCTCCTGTGTGGACTGTGGCGCTCCTTAAAGCTCATCGTATGATGTTTTCCGTCGTTGACCACAGCTCTGAGGCCAGCGACGTGTCGCACGTCATTACTTGTTTTCTTTTTAAAGAGCTTTTTCTCCAACCGCTGCAAGTACGCCGTTGGCGCGTCCCGGGGTCTGCTATTGGATGATGCCTGTGGGGCCCCTGTGTCAGGACCGGCCCCAGACTGCCCACTGCTGTTCTACTGGTATTTGGCCGACGTCTGCTGAGAAGGTGGAGGCGTTTGACACCATAAAGTTGCTTGGCACCGATGCCCGTGATTCTGTATACGTGATGATGATGTTTATCTCCTGTGCACGCTGTGGGAAGGGTAGGTCAAGCAATTAATTCCCGCGTCATCCCCCTGAGAATCTTTACCATGTAACGCCACTGATCATACCCCTTTTCAGTATCTTTTGTTCTAAGATTAGTTAGTTTTTTTCCTCCAGATTCTCAGGGAATTCCTCCTAAACTAGTGCTTCATTTCCTTTGATGACTTGCTGTGAAGTACTTCACTGCTTGTGGCCGAAAACCATCCTCCTGCGTTACATTAGAGGGGGTCATTTTATTAAAGCCACCGGAGCAGCTTACAAGAAGACAATGCCCACGCCGATTAGTCTCAGATAATCGACGTGTTTTCAACGTGACAAATCCGGGTGGAAAACATCAGGATTACGCTCCATCACTTAGTGGACTAATTCTTCTTGTTCTGAACGGGAGGGTTTTCAGAAGAGACCAGCGCAGGAGGGGATAGAGGATTGTACTGGTCGCAATACTGCAGAGCGCAAGCTATATCTAGTTTAGGAGAATATACAGGTTTTTATAACAGCCATCGGTTTTATTTCTAGTTATTACAAATAATAGCACAGGCTGTGAATGTAGAAGTAGCGGTTTCAATACGCAAACAGTATCACATAAATAGATAATCATTTGTGACATGATCTGATAACCATGGTAGTCTCTCTCGCATGATGTTCATTTAGTTTCCTTAAAAGTGATCCTCTTCAATTGGTGATCATTTTGGCTGTAATTTTGATACGGTATATAAAAGCAATCCCCTTTTTTTACAGGCGACTACTCAATCTTCCAAAGTACTGTCGATAAGGCTACCAATAGTGTTATCAAAGAGATGGAATGTGATTGGGAGGGAAATTGAGAATAATATTTCTCCGTTTATATCAGATAAAAGAACCAATTTCCAATGCATCTGGTCTCAATATCAGTAATGAAGCCTAATCAACAGTCTTAAAAGACTGTGTCTATTTAACGATTCTCTTCTGGTGATTACTAAGGCCATCTTCACACTGTACAACAGTAACATATTTTCAGCCTGAAATTATCAGTGTTTGTCAAAATCTATGTTGAAAATGGCCTAGAAAAATATCTAAAACAAAAAACTATATTGGTAAAACACTTGTTTCTACAGTTCTTATTCTTAAAATTAGATTTTACGCCTAACCAAAAGCATACTGTTACACTAATATCCAATCTAAACTGTTCAAAAAATATTGTTGTTTGTGCCTAGCGATGTGTGGTCTGGAGAGGTTCACAAATGGGACATCACATTTCTCTGGGTTTTTCGAGTTGTCATGAACAGGACAGGATGAGGTGAAGGTGACTTTACCTTGGTAGGGGGCGTGTCTAAGTAATAACATGCGGTGACCTGACAAGAGCTGCTGTCACCATGGAAACCCGTGCTCTAACCCAGCGCGTGCTCTCCGTCCTCAGAGCCGCCGACAGTGGTTCGCTGTTTCCTGTTGCATTCTAGGAGAAGAGAGACACCCGTTCCCCACCACAAGTGCTTAGAAGGGCTTAAGCTCGTCATGAAATCATCCAGACACGAGTCCGTGTCAACCAGAGCCCGCTGAGTGCAGATATGAGAAAACGATTGCAGGAAACGCATCAGCTCTTCTGAGGCTATGGATTTCTGTGTGTCTGTGGAAGGCTGTTGGTGGGAAGATGCACAGCCCGTTCGCTTTCTAACACCATTTCACGTTGGATGGAGATCAGGGCATTGCAGCGGAAGTGACAGCTACATGTTTGATGTAAGAGTAGCTGCTCAGATACAGTAACCACTCTGATTGATGCAAGTGTACGCAGGCTTTTACAGTAAATGGCAAAATGAAACATCTCATAGCAAATGCGCCATTGCCTATGGTGAAGAAATTCCATCTCTTTTGAAAATAGTATCTGTATGGAATGACAAATAAAGTTAAACCTAGAAATTATTCTCGGATGGGATATTGATAGTTAATTTTTAACGAGTTATCAGATTATTTATCAGATCATAAAGATGGTTAGGTCCCTATACTCCAAAAGGATTGATAAACTGAGCATTCTTATTTAAAATCAGGGATTACATTTGCACAGCTAAAAGAAATTGCTTCGATGATCACTGTTTATACAGCATTAAGAAAAATTTTCAAGCCCGCTGCATTTCCGACTGTGAACGCTATTAAAAACGCTTGATGTTATACAACACTTGTATGAATAGCTCTCATCCCCTTGGAAAGCACAACACAGGTCTGGAAAAATCAATACAGACTTAGTTTAAGGCAACACTAGAACATGCCTTTCAATCTTAAAGAGGAAAGCCCACACATCTCTCCCCTCTCATGTTGTGGCCTTTTCACACGGCTTGTCTTCTCAAACGTTTGAGACTGTCTTTGGGTTTTGTGTTTGCCCTGGACGAGGCAAGGTGTCGGGGGAGAGTTGATGTCCTCTCGTTCTTAAAATCTACTTAGCTTGCAATGTGACTCCCGTTTTGAGGCATCGCCAGTCGTTTCAAACATAATATCACCTCCAGTGTGTGATAGTGGACAAGCAGTGGCTTAATCACATGTGATTACATGTGATTACATGAAGAATTTAGGGACACCTGGGTCCTGGGGCTTTTTCCTGAGGTTGTTCCCTTGAATCTCTCTATATTGACCACTGTATATCGACCTCTGTATGAGCGCCATTATTGTGGTTGAAATCGGCAGCGTTCTCCTCTGAGCCACGGCTTCAAGCCTCGAGAGGTGTTTGGATTCCCGGTCTTAATTAAGTCTGGAGATGTATACACACGTGTTGGCATGACAACCGGTGATCGTGGGTCTGTTTTTGTATCTGTGTGCTCGGGTGCCTGCGTTTGTGAGACACAGACACACAGAATCCTGTGTGTTACAAGGGATGGATCAGTTGAGAGAACCACCAAGCGTGTGCGGTCATGGTCGCTGGCGGATCCACGTGATCCGGACTCACTGTCCGGCCGCAGTCACACGCTGTCGCTCTAACATTGGTGTAACCGCAGCCAATCAGTCAGAAACGTTGCCTGGCGAAATGTGTGCCGGTCTCTAAGAGCCAGGAAGTTGAACAATAAGGTATTTGTCCATAAATGTACTTTACAGCTTGTCTGGGATGTTTTCCCTTTGGCTAGTACTGAGATGTCCACAGTGCGGTGGTGGTCACCCATCTTTCTTTGGGCGCCAGTCTGTTTAATGTCCTCTCAGCTAGAACCGGCTAGAACCGGCTAGTACCGGCCTGAACCTTATACAGTACATATGGCTTCATACCATTTACCAGTGTGGTATACTACAAGATTGAAGAGTTATACAGCTAACAAAAATGTTGTAACATAATGTTGAATTGTTTATTTAATTGGCATGGTCTAATCTTCTAAAGACACCAAAACACGTACAGTATTTTCTGCATTGTCCACAGAATCTATATATATATATATATATAATTTTTGGCAAAGTGAGCTGGCTAAATTGGTCCTGCTTTGTATTTAACACCTTTCTACATGAAGATGACAAAATCGTCAAAATCCTGACATTGTGATGGGACTTTTTACAGTGACCATAAACGTTAGTGATTAGATTTTAAATCTTTTACTCACAGATTCTAAAAGGGCCTGTGGTCAGACCAGTATTGAAAAATTATTCCAAGATTCTCCCCCTGAGAAAACAAATACCCAGAGGTCAAGTGTACTCTAATGAAGATTCACAAGAGGGCCACCGCAGCTCAATGTATTAAGTAGAAGATAAATGATCATGTCTACGCTGGTGAAAAGAGGTATTAAGATAGACTGCTGGTTTATTTCCAGATAATCTCAAAGGTTTCACTGATAAAATGTCCGGTCCAGGTAGAAGGCTGCGGTTGCACCGCATAACTTATCCACCAGCGTTATCATTGTTTGTGCTATTGGTCCATGAACCCCTTTCTGGTACCTGGACAGGTGTGGCGGGATGGGAAATTGGTGGGGTGGAGGAAAATGGATGCGATTTTGGCTTCCGCACTCATCTCTGACACCTCTCTCACTCTTGTAGCTGGGATGACAGCAGTTCGGTCAGCAGTGGTGTCAGCGACACCTTGGACAACATCAGCACAGATGACCTGAACACGCCTTCCTACACCGCTGCCACTTCCTCACCACGGAAAAGCAAGGGAGCACAGGTACCCTATACCCCCCTGGAGGGGCCGTTTATTATATACCCAGGTACCCTATTCCCCCCTGGAGGGTCAGTGTTTCTAGATACTTAGGTACCCCTGGAGGGTCTGAAGTTACTCAAGTACCCTAGATACTCAAGTACCCTATACCCCCTGGAGGGTCCATATTTAGATACCCAGGTACCTTATACCCCTTGGAGGGTCAGGTTTTTTTATATACCCAGGTACCCTATACCTCATGGAGGGTCAGTTATTAAGGTAGCCATGTCCCAGAAAAGCTTTATAAAAGAGTTTTTAAAGAATACGATTAGAGTTTATCCATACCTTCTTTGCCCAAGCCTCAGAGCCAAGCCACTTGTGCGGTCGTCAGACAACACGGTAAAAATAGAAAGTGTCTGTGTCCCGACAGATTGAGCTCTGAAGAGAGCCTTGGTGAGGCTAGTGAGGGAGTCTTCGCCATCTGTCAGGTGGGTTGCTTACGCTCTGTGTTGTCTGTGTGTGTGTGTGTGTGTGTGTGTGTCGAACAGACCCAGGCGGACACACAAAAGCATACAGAGCATGAGGTCAGCAGCAGTTGGGCTGGAGCTGAGGATCTGAAGAAGGTGGACGAGGAACTGGATGTCAGCATGGAGCCCGGCTCAAAGTACAAGCCTTCTTCTTCGTCTTCGCAAACTGGGCAGTACGGCGAGGAAACCGGGCAAAAGACGAGCCTGCCGATGTCCCAGACTGGCTCCTGGAGGAGAGGCATGACCACCCAGGTGGGCATCACCCCCCCCCGGACGAAAGGAGCCAGCGCCACCCTCAAATCCCCTGGTAGGAAACCTTACATTTCAAGTCTACTTTGGACCTTGCCTGTGTTTTTCTGTCCACCATGTCCTTGTTTTAATACTTAAATACTTGCCGTTATTAACAAACACCTGGAAGGTCTCACTCCCCTCTTCAGCGCTAGTTAAATTATTCAGTAGTCCTCCTTGCGGAGGCCAAGGTGTTTGCCAGGGTGTTGACGACATGCCTTTGCGTCGACAGGTAAAACTGATGACGCCAAGGCCTCGGAAAAGGGCAAGGCCCCGTCCAAGACCTCCGCGGGCATCCAGCGCTCTCCTTCTGACGCGGGCAGGAGCAGTGGCGACGAGGGCAAGAAACCCCCGTCCGGCATCGCTCGCCCCCCGACCACCGGCTCCTTCGGCTTCAAGAAAATGTCCAGCCCCTCCGGGGCCCTCATCACGGCCAGCGGCTCCACCCTGGCCAGCGGCTCCGCCACCCTGGGGAAGGTGCCCAAGTCTTCTGGGATCGGCAAGGGGACGGGGACCGGAGGGGCCCGCAAAACCAGCCTTGACGGCTCCCAGCCGCAGGACGACGCGGTGCTGCTGGGCTGCGGGGACGCCAAGGTGCCCCTGCAGTACCGCTCCCTGCCCCGGCCCGCCAAGTCCTCCAGCGGGGGCCACCGCTCCAGTTCCAGCAGCATCGACTCCAACGTCAGCGGCAAGTCGTCCGCCGGCGGGGCCGCCACGGGGGCCAAGCGGAGGGACGCCGGGAAGGTTGTCTCCGGGCGCTCCAGCCCCAACACCGTCAACCAGACGGACAAGGAAAAGGTGGCCGTGTCCGACCAGGACCCCGCCGGCTCGTCCACCTCCCCGAAGTCCAGCCCCACTTCCACGTGCCAGTCCGGCCTCAGACAACCAGGGTCCAAGTATCCGGACATCGCCTCGCCTACCTTCCGCAGGTGAGTGAACACTGGTTTTCCACGCGCACCACACGGGTCCTCGTAAAATACCGGCAGGAGAGGCTGCCGCTTTTCGTGGTGGGTGGTTTGTTGTTTCCCCCCCCCACTGCTGATATGACTGGGGCCACGACAGAATAATGAAGTGTTGTTTGCGAGGCGCAATATAGTTTTCTCGGCGCGAGGATCCTTCTGACGGATAGAGGGGCTCATTGGTCTTGACAGATCTGGAGGCAGAGTTTCAACTCTTTTTGAAGATGCGGAGTATAATCATTCCAAAATCTCATCAAGGATTCTTTTAGGTAATAAGACCCAGAAAATGGACATTAGACACCTACTTAATCATATCCTTTTTCAGAGGCTGTTCGATGGGTTTTCTAGCTGGGACAGAAAAGACTGGGTTGCCCCCTGCTGTTAGATAGGTATCATTACAGACGCTGACGTCATTTCTCCCCAGAGACCAAAAGCTGATGGTTTTCCATTCAGCTCTGGCTAAACTGATACATGGACTTGATTAGAGCTGACAGGAGGAAAGCTGTGTGCAAACCACTGTCTCGTTAGTTGTGTGCTCACAAGGCACTTCCAGACACACCAACGTCCGACCTGTCTAGGCGCCGTGTGCGTTTCTGATCTCTGCGAACATCCCTTAGAGGGCGTGTCACCTGTTAATTTGAAGCCCATTTGATGGACCCCCCACGGCAAACAGGAAAGAGCCAAGACGCATGTTATGAAGGAGACCTTGGTTCAGTGTCCAGATTGGCTGATTGCATGCGTGGAATGGAAATGGCAGCAACGAAGCGACCACCGCTGTCTGAATGTAAACACTGGTCTCCAGTCGGGTCTACACTGACACTATGTTCCTCAAATACAGTGTTGTGCCTTATTAAGTGCCCTACTTCATAATAAAGTTGATTACCTGCTAGATGCACTATATAAAGGATAGGGTTTACACAATTAATCCAGCAGGAATGGGGAGTCTGTTATGAAGAAAAAATTATACCATGCCTGTGACTGTACTGTCTTTGTCTGTGACTGTACCATGTCTGTGACTGTCATGTTTGGGAGGGACTGTAACATGTCTGTGACTGCACCGTGACTGTCATGTTTGTGTGTGACTGTCATGTTTTGGAGTGACGGGAGCCATCTCTCTCTTCCAGGCTGTTTGGCACCAAGGCTAGCAGCAAGGCCAGTACCCCGGGCACACCCGACTCGGGCAAGTGCCCGTCAGCGCTGGGCAGCCCTCACGGCACGTTGGCGCGCCAGGCCAGCCTGGACTCCCCCTCCTCTGGCACGGGGAGCCTGGGCAGCGCCGGCGGGCAGAGCGGTGGCAGCAGCCCGCTGTACGGCAAGGCCCTCGACCTGGGCACGGATTCGCTGGCGTCGAGCCCGGCGTCCGGCCTCTCGTTGCCCTCCGGTGCCCGGCCCTGGCCCGCCAACCTCAGCAGCTCCTCGGCGTGCTCCGGTAGCAAGGACACGCTGAGCTGCCAGAGCCTGACCAGCCTTCACACCAGTTCAGAGTCCATCGACCTGCCTCTCGCGCACCACCACGGACCCAAAGTCACCCGCACCAGCAGCGTGAAGTCCACTCTCTCCGAGGGGTGAGTCCCGTCGCGGTGAAGCGTGCCGGAGCCGCAGGTGGTCTGGTGGCGGCTGATGGCAGGAGGTGTGGTCTGGGATGGCGCTCAGGGGGACACACGCCTGTCAATGTACAGTTACTGTGGCGATACTCGCCTCATTGTTAAAGTGTAGATGGTGGTTGTCATGGCGATTTGTAAAATGTCCTGTTCTCAGATTGATGTTTACGTGGAGCTCATCGAACTTGTCAAAGTGCGCTTTCAGTTTTTGTTTTGTTTGGGACAAGTTTCTAGGGAACCGATACCAGTTTCCATCATAGTTCTAAGCTGTAGTTCTCAGCTTAGAAAAGGTGTAACCAAGTAACCAGCGTGTTTAAAGTAATTTTAATGTCCTTGTTTTCTCTGTTTTAACAGCATGCCTCTTGACAGAAATACGCTTCCCAAAAAGGGACTAAGGTACTCAATTTTTCCTTTTTGTTTTGTCATTCTCACATTTCACAAATGTATTTTCTGACCGACACAAACACATTTGTGACCAATCGCATATCATTGTAGATAGTCTGCGTTGCATTTTGTGTGACGTTTATCTCAGGAGTGTTAGCTGGGTCAATATCTTCGTCGTGCGTGCGTTGAAAAACAATAATCGCTTACGGTGTTAATATTTATGTCTGAATAACACAGGAAAACCCATTCAAAATTCTGTCATTTGCTGAAAACAATATTCCTGCATTCTCTTTAGTAGTTTGTGGGTATACTTGCTTTTTGTTCTGTCTGCAACAGTCTCTTGGGACTCAACAATATTTCAGATATTGTAGGTGTATGAAATGACAAGGGTTCTGTGTAGACTCTGAACATCTACTGCTGAGTTATGTTTCGTTCCCACCTCGGCATCACGAGCTGTAGGGCAAGGTAGGGCAGCCATTTTAAATCAGGTTTCCATTACTCCTGTCCTATCTAATGATCAAAATCACATCTAGCTCCTCAAAACTAGAAAGATACCCTGATTGCGTCCCAAATGCCCTGTCGTTGTCTATGTGGCGCCCTACATTCCATAGGGATCTGCTCCAAAGTGGTGCTACGGAATATGGTGTAATTTGGGACCCAGTTCCTATCTTTTATCCATCACTGTACACACTGCCATGAAACAAATGGCTTTCTCTACCCAATTACTCTGTCGGCAAAAAGCCAGCCTCCCAATCTCTTTGTAAGACTGGAACAGAGAGTGAATCTCTTTGTTGAGTAGGAGTTCCTCGACCTTTTAGAATTCACCACAGACATTTACAGTTGAAAGGAAATGTTTATATTTAAAAGTTTTCTTTCACAGCAGGTGTTTGAGGCATTTCTCATTTCTAAGTTTCAATGAAAGCCGGTCAGCAGTTTAGAAGTGAATGGTTTTTCTTGGTCCTGGCTTTGTATTGAGCCCAGGGGATTATAAGGCAAAAAGTTATCTTTTTAAAACAGAGAATGGCGAAAATTAATGGCCTAATTTATGCGTCTGGAGCTCTGTTTTTATGTGCATTTTAATACGTTCTCAACTGTCACCTGTTGAAGCGTTCCTTCTCTTTCCCTCCAAATGTTTTAATTCAGTGTACGGTGGCCGTTTCCATTTCTGTTAAACATGCAGACATTTCCAGGACCAGTCCTAAATATAACTCAGCTTCCCTTATCCTGACAGACGTCAGGGTATTAGTATGTGCAAGGCTAAACTGAGGTCTAGTTTCAGCTTTCGAAGCAGTCAAGTGTTGAAATGGTGAAAATGAACGCAATTATTGTATTTCTAGGATTAAACAGACTGCTTATCGAGCACTTTGGTTACACCGCCCAACGCTAGAAACCGCCAAGGATAACGAGACCATTCGGAGCCAGACCTCTGTGTCTTCAAACAGTTTTTTACTTTGATGATGCGTGCATGCCTGCTTTAGGTGGATGGATGGCTGTGTGTGTGTGTGTGTGTGCGCGTGCAGAGCTTTGACTTGGACCGGAACACTTTATTCAGCTCGAGTTCCAGCCGCAGCTATGTAATATTGGTGCGAGATTGCGTATACGTTAGCTGGCACAAACCAGTCCTCCTATGGCATGTGGAGAGTGTAGACACCTTGTTCAAGCACATGACTTGTTGATTCCGCCGTGCCGTTTCCCCGTCCAGGTACCCTCCGTCGTCCAGACAGGCGACCCACGAGGAGGGGAAGGAGTGGCTGCGCTCCCACTCCACCGGGGGGCTACAGGACACGGGGAGCCAGTCCCCTCTGTCCCCGCCCGGGGTCGTATGCCCCGCCACTGGCCAGTACCACTACTCCAACTTGCGTGAGTCCTCTGCCGCGGAGCTCCGTCGGGTCACCGTCTGTACGCCCTGGAGAAAGCACGAACATGGGAAAAATTCGCAACGTTTTTTATAACACGAAGATGCGTAGATTTTATGACGCGAAGAATGGAACGGGTCAACAGTGTCCGTATGCGATGTTGATTGAATGTGGTTGTTGTTCATGTTGATCTTAACCTGTGTGTGTGTGTGTGTGTCTTCTCCCTCCAGTGAGCCCCACTCACCTGTCGCCATATAACCTACCCGGGTCCAGCAGTATGAGCCGCTCCAACAGCATCCCGGCCCAGGACACCTATGACCTGTACGGGGAAGCCCACCTAGGAGGCAGCGCCACGTCCCTGGAGGACCGGCCCAGAGGCATGAGCCGCTCTGGCTCCTTCAGGGACAGCACGGACGAAGGTAGGTCCCCCCGGGCCGTGGTCCGACGTGGCTCCCACACACGGGCATTTCTGTACGTTTTTTTTATGCCACTGGTTGTGAAAGTGGCATAATGTCTCACCAAATGGGTCACAAAATGTGGCATTCGGACGCGAAGCGTCTTGCATAAACACAATTTTGCACATCTTGAAATACGACGATGGGTTAAAAAGAATATGTTGCCATTTTCCCAGAATGCATTCTTAATATTAGTGCTTCCTGCCGGTGCTGCTTCCTGCCAGGCCCCCCCGACAGACATGTAGGCAGGTGGCCCCGTTTCTGAATGAATGTTTCCCATCTCTCTCTCCAGTCCATGGGTCCTCGCTGTCACTCGTATCCAGCACCTCTTCTCTGTATTCCGCGGTAAGTGGCTTTTCTCCCAAAACACACCTTTAGAGAATGATGTCAGTCATGGAGAGTGTGTGTGTGTGTGTGTGTGTTTGGTCCCGGTTGACTGGTGGAGTTAGTCGGATGAACAATGTTATATCTGTTTGGTCCCGGTTGGTTGGTGGAGTTAGTCGGATGAACAATGTTATATCTGTTTGTTCCCAGTTGGTTGGTGGAGTTAGTCGGATGAACAATGTTATATCTGTTTGGTCCCGGTTGACTGGTGGAGTTAGTCGGATGAACAATGTTATATCTGTTTGGTCCCGGTTGACTGGTGGAGTTAGTCGGATGAACAATGTTATATCTGTTTGGTCCCGGTTGGTGGGTGGAGTTGTTTGGATAAACAATGTTATATCCGTTTGGTTCCGGTTGATTGGTGATGTTAGCCGAATGAGAAATGTTATATGTTGCGGTGAACTGCCGAACATAATGGAGAGTTCTGTACTTCAACAATCCTGTTTATAGCAGACCGAATCCAGTGTCAATATTTGAAAGTGCTCTAAGGTTATTTAGGACAAGCTATTTTTTTTTTTTTAAACAGTCAATACAGATGAGGAGGATTGATTTCTGGCTGTAATTATTTCTTCCCCAGCAGAGAGTTGTAGAAAGTTTATAATTTTTGGAACATCTATTTTGAACATTTGCCTTCTGGGGCAGAAAGACAGCATGCCATGTTGACGTTTGATTGTGTTTATATTTTAATCATGTTTATGTTATTACTGTTCCCATACTGTATGTTGCATTTTTTATTTTGTTCTGTTATGATTTGAATTTGGTCCTGTACTTTTCTGTTTGCCATAACCATCATTTCTTGTCATCTTTGGCATCATCTGTTCATCAGCTTTGTTTCCATCTCATTCGTTATGACACAACATCTGGGTCTTGTTCAATAGTCTCAAAGTTGTGATACCAGGAAATATTCTGATGAACACTTTTTCCTTTTTGCAGTGGAACATTTCGAGCCTTGTGCTGCAATTTGCCCTCATATACACAACTCCGATAAACACAACTGAAATCATGAAACGCTTATTAACGTACAATTTGAACATAATTTCATTACACATTTTCTACAATGCTAATCATCAAATCAAACTACAAAAGATTGACTTTTTTTCTTTTTAAATTAATCATATATTTCTATCGACGGCCGTAGATGATAACCAATGAGAATCCTTGGCTAACACAAAGGTTTGGCCATGGTTTCCATTTGCTACTGCTTGAACCCACGTTTTCTTACTTCCAGGTGCTTTCCTTTCTGGCCAAGGTAAAGACTAAGATGCTGTCAGCTAGGATCTCTCCACACCCACAGACAATGTGTTTGTATTTGCACCACATGGTCTGACGATTGTTCGTTGTAGCAGATGTTCACAGGTTTTTGTTTGGTGTGAAAAAAGATCTTGTCGTTACCAATACATGTATAGTTCACAGAGTGTGTCATGTGTTTGTTATCTTCGCCACATCCGTTACGTTTTGCTCTAATGGGCCCAATTAAACATTGTTTAAATGCGGCCTCTGTCTAACCACAGTCAACCAACGCAACCAATGCGGGCCTTCGCGATTGCTTTCACTCTGAGGCCTTTTGGTTCAAGCGGCGTTGTTCTCATTCTGAAGGTTTACTTACACTAACTCACAAGTGCAGTCCAGCCATTGGTGTGAAAGAGCGTGAGGAAGTACTGCTGTTTATTCTGTGGAAGGCTAAGGGTTCACCTGAATATAGTATCAGGAAGCTGTCAGAGGTGAATCCATGTTCACGTGGTCTGGTGAATTTCTGCACGTTTAAACACTTGTCTTTTCTCCCAAACAGACAGAGGAAAAGGCCCATTCTGAGGTAAGCCATTTTTGCTTCGTGAGGGAAAAACATTCCTTGTCTGTCCACTTGGCTGGCTGGCTGTCTGCCTGTCTGTTCCCACTGCCGTCTGTTTCCATGTCTGTTTGCCTGTCCGTCTCTGTCAGTTAGAGCTCTTTAATGAAACACAACAATCAAAGCACATGCAATGATACAGTGTTCACCCATTGAGGTCACAATCAGGTTGTTGTCTGTATAAGTGGCCAACCTGAGCACAAAACCTTCATAAAAAAACGTACACTGTGTAAAGGTAGAATCTGTTTGGCTCTGTTGCACTGCTTGTTATGGGCCGCTAAGGCATTTTAATTTAACCAACAACACCCAAAACTTTAGCACACAACATTGACAGTCATGGACAAACATGATTACTACACCTGAAACCCAAAATATAGTCCGCAGATGTAGAGATATTATAGTCAGGTGTTGCATTGTTCTATATGGGCTTTCTGTCTTTATTCTCTGTTTCTTTACAGATAATGCCCTTCCTTTCATGTCAATGATTTTATTTGTATGTCTCAACATGACATTACTGCCTAAACTTAAAGCTGACCGGTATATTGCGTCGTTACTTGTTGTAATAATTTAAATAGTGATTGGTCCAAGACTGTGTTGCAGAGGTCGCCGCATAGCTCAACGCCTATTGGTTTTCAACTGCTAACCATGAGGAAACGTGCTGCAGTTTCGTCATAACTCCCTCCAATCATCTGCCGTTTTGAGTCAGCATGCCACATATTGTTAATTGTGTTCTTCTCTTTTCAATCAAGGGTCAGACAGGCCAAAATACAACGGTAATCTCCCATTTACATTCCCCTGTTGTTTTATACTGAGGCAATGAGACGGATACATACAAACTGATGAACCCTATGTGAATCCATGTCAACAAAGTGTTCAATAGTTGTTGTAGTTTTTCTTCATTCAGTCCAGCCTTGGTTATGATTTGTCATCGTGTTAAAATGCCATGTTATTTTTGCCACCCTAACAGCAAATCAGGAAGCTACGACGAGAGCTGGACGCCTCCCAGGAAAAGGTTGCGACCCTAACGTCTCAGCTGTCCGCCAATGTGAGTTTCTCTTTACATCAACAGTCACATGTGCAGCCAGGGTTTTGTTCACTTGCATGCTGGGCAAGGTTCCGAGGAGGCGATGCTTTTGACAGCCCCTCGGAAGTAAGGGGCTAGACGCTCACTAATTCCCTTTCTCTCGACAATTTTAAAGTCTTAAGCTTCTCTGTGCGTGACTGTCTGCCTGTGACGACAAAATTGTTTGAAGTCTAGGTTTATTTGTTTGTTTGTTTGCGATAGGAATAGCCCTGCGACAGGCCCTCATACAGTAAGGTCGTCAATATAGGGCGCCCTATTACAGACACCAGCCTAACACTACAGAGATTTAGAACGATAAAGAGCTTGTCTCTGTGTGTGTGTGTGTGTGGGGGGGGGGGGGTTAGCAAATGTAGAGAAGGGAAGAAGAGAGCTCATGAGCACGTATGAGAGAGTGCAGGGAGCCTGTCAGGAGAACAGGAGCCACTGGAGGAGAAGGAGTCTGCCTCCTGTCTCTGCATGGGGCCCCTGATTAAGTGTGAGGTTGACAGGGCCTTTAACAGGGTCTCTTGCTTTGATCGCTGAGTTCTACGTCTCCAGGCACAAAAGCACCACACTGTTGAGAAACGTCAGAGATCCTAGGGGCTTCTTTTGGTCTCTGCGTGAGTCACATGGAAGGGATGGGCCTTTTCAGGAAAGTTTCAGGGTTTCATTTATGAAATTGAGGGTAACTTTTTTTATTTATATATATATATATACATGATACTTTTTTTATACAAGAATCAGTGTGCTCCTGGATTGAGTTACATAATAGAATACTGCTTTGATTTATTTTTTATAATGAAAAGCGCTGTAGAAGGTTTTATAATTTTTTATTGTTATTACTATTACATTGACAATTTGTATTAATTGATGGAAGAGTTATGTTAATTGACATTAAGGTAATTGTGCCTTTCTGTTTGGTTGTGTGCGGTTGTCTAACACCTTTCCCGGGGTCTATTAGTGTGATGGTGGTAATGCTAACTGGTTCTGAAAGCTGTCTGGTCTCCACAGTCCATGGTCTGTACTGATCACAGGGACAAGATATGTCAACTCCAGTGCTCCAAACCGTCTCAACAGCCTTCATTAAGACAGTGTTTTCATCTCAAGGTCAGATGCTTTAGGCTGAGTCATCTGCCAGAGTTATCTTTAGCGAGTGAATATGTTTGCAGGCCAGTTCTCTTGAATGGCTGAATACATTTGAATTCCATTTGAAAACCGGGCTCTGTTTTTGTCATTGGACAATGAGATAAAGCTGCGAGTCTGCTGATTGAGGTCATGTGCTGTATGCAAAAAAAAAAATTAGGCTATCGTATGAATACACATTCTGTGAAATATTTTTGTATACATTAATCTTTTGACCTTTTCGCAATAAGGAATGTATTTAATACTAGACTAGTTGTCACCTTCTGCTTGGTGCTGAATACGGTGATGTCTGACCTGAACTTCAGCTATAACGCCACATCAGGAACACGGTTGTACGTGTACATTCACACAAAAATAAGCTCTGTGACGCTCAGTATGTGTCGAACGATGTTTGTTTTGGGTTTTCTTTGATCAGAACAAAGCAGCAGTAGTGAAACTAGCATCCTGGAAAAAAGGATTAGAAAACAAAATGAGTACAGCCAAACTTTTGAAGTGACATTTTTTCTTTCCTCCGGAAAGGATTACATTCCTTTCATTGGATGTCTTTAAAGGGGGTATAAAAGGCAGGCTGATACTTCTGTGCTCCACCCCAACCACCTTTATTCTCCTCTCTCTCTCCCATCTGGATCACCTCTCTCTCTCCCATCTGGATCACCTCTCTCTCTCCCATCTGGATCACCTCGCTCTCTCCCATCGGAATCACCTCGCTCTCTCTCAACTCCTCCCTTGTACCTCTAGTTCACATTCCTCTTAGCAGTTTGGCAATTAGTAAATCTATCCGACCGGGACTAAATACCCAATCTTGTGCCGACCGGGACTAAATACCCAATCTTGTGCCGACCGGGACTCAATAAATGGTGCGGTTGTTGCGTATCAGCAGTCGTGAGTGATTGTGGACGGGTAGAACCGAGAGGGCTCCCTGCATGCCGTCGAGGCCGGACCGCGGGAGCGTCCCCGGCAGGGGCGGTTCTCTGGCCGGTTCGCTGGTCTGGCCGACCCTCAACCGCTATCCCGGCTCACAGCAGAGGCCTCAGCGCGGGGGCCGCAGGAGGAAGGGCCCCCAGGGGCCCCGCGTGGCATTGGCGGCCTGGCCGAGGGACGCCTGGGTGGCCGCCTGCAGCCTGCCTTCCGGTGGACAGGTGGGCATCACGCCGCAGGAGGGCGAAGGATTCTACAGTGGGATTGGAGGGTTCCTGTGACCGCCATTTATTTCAAAGGTTGCTTGGGATTAGGAGTGAAGAAGGGGGCCGGTGTGGCCTTTTGGTGTGGCCCTATGGTGTCCGGTGTGTTCCTGGTCCAGCGCCCCCGGTTGGAACTCTGTTATCCGTGGGCAGGCAGCCCAACGCTGCGAGTGACTCACCGGTCCTGGCAGGTACCAGTGCCGCAACGCGGTGGGTGGGCGTGGGGCAGCGTGAGAGCCCCCGTTGTTCGCTGGACACATTCTATTTCTGTTTTGTCAGGTGAGGATTTAAGTCAGAGAGAAATGCACTCTCCCTCGCTCTGCAGTCACGTTTTCACGGAGCTTTGCTCCAACCACGCTTGGTAAAGCGGATTGTCGTAATGCTGTTAAATATATGGCACACTTTGGTTCCTCGGTGGAGATTCTGCAGGTGGAAGTCAAGTGCTGCTAAAGAGACGCTACAACTTCTCTGCGTTTTTGTGGAGGTTCTTAACACCCACTGGCTGTAAAGAGGGATTCTAACCACGCCTGCGGGGTGAACTGTGGTCGGCGTCTTCAGCTTGATCCGCGGTGAAAGAATGGCTTTCGAAAGAGCCGGCGTAAAACTGTAGCTCCCGCATCCACGGCCCTGCGGAATCTTCCAGAAGGCCTGGCAGCCCCCGTGAGCTCTTGTTCTTACAAGTTCTCTACAACGCGTCTCTTGCGAGTGTCTTCGTGTTTGCTTACAGTTCAAAACCCACTTCAAAGCTATCACTCTGGACCAGCGGGGGGGGGATGATTAGCTGTAGCATGTACTGTAGTGAGGGCAGCATGGCAGTGATAGAGTTCAGGCTGCAAATGGGAAGTCGGAAGTTTCGTGAGTGATACTGAAAAATAACCGAGATGGCACAGCCGGGCAGAGCTGGTGGCTCGACGGGAATGATTCCATATTCTCTCAGAGCTGCGTCCCCAGCGAAAGTGACAAAACATTAGAAAACACTGGGAACCTGTAAAGCACCAGGGGATGTCAAATAGCCTATACACTCTGGTTGCACCAACTACTCTTGTACATATAGGAATGTAGGAAAAACAATAGGTTTTCTTTGCAGTGGGCTGAACTTGTTTGTGTAATCCATCTGGTTAGAGGTGGCTCCACCTTCAGAGAATTATATAACTGCAGGGATCCAAGAGAGCGGTCTGCTGTGCTGGGCTGTGCTGGGCTGTGCTGGGCTGGGCTGTGCTGTGCTGGGCTGTGCTGACTGTGTTTTCTGTGTTCGCAGGCTCACCTGGTGGCAGCCTTTGAGAAGAGCTTGGGGAACATGACCTGCCGTCTGACCAGCCTCACCATGACAGCTGAGCAAAAGGTATGTGTCCTCTCCTGTTGTAGGTGACGGCTGCCAGACATGTGCCTATTTACCTATGAACGCTTGTGTTGGTGCGCTTTGCATTTCATCGTAATTTCAATGTCTGCCGCCATTGTGGATTGGCATTGAAATGGTTGCCATGCTTCATCGTGCTTTAGCGACTCCTTGTGGCTGCTCAGGTAATTGCAAGCTCAATCGAGGTAGAATGCAGAAGTGTGTTTCTTTCCGGTGCATAAGGATTCCAGGTTGAGCATACACTTCATAAACACACTTCATATATACATGAACATCCCACTTAGTAGCCTTGTCAAAAAATAGCCCTTCTAGGAAAAGTACCTAACACATATCCATAAAAAAAAATCCTTTATGCACAGCTGGTATATAATTTTTAATTGCCTTGCAGCCAGTGGCTATTTAAAATGTGTTAATTTTATAGCAACATAATCTGATTTGTCTGTCTACTTTATGTGAAAGTTCATCTTGACAAGATTATAATCCTATGCATATACAAATATCATTTTATGTCATTTGTTTTTTTATAATTCAACGACCCCACTTGGGGCTGTGACCCTGAGTTTGAATACCGCTGGTTTAAGGTCATTTCCAAATTTAGAGATTATGTCTTAATAACACCCGATCGTTAGAGATTTTGGCAAGGAAGCACTGCTGGGGTTTCAGTTAAATGAGCCTTTTATATGTCTGAAACCAAGATCGCTAGAAGAATAGTGCATGTGTGGTAAACCTAAAGCCGTTCTCATAATGAAACGTGAATCCTCTCTTTCGGTCCACTTGTAAACCATACTTGTAACGTTGTTGGTCTGTGGCAGCTCCCTAATCCTCAATAAATGAAACCAGAGATTCTTGAGGGACATCTTTTAATTAACTCAGAAACCTTATAACAAGCCCACGGTGGATTTGGATGACTAGGAGATTTTACCTGATCAGATATATGGAAGGGCTTGTTTACATTAATATATATTTTCCCTAGAAATACTGAAGATGATTGACGGCCAAAATCCTTTGTGGTATGTCTCTAACATATCGGGGGAAATTTTAACACTATGATAAGAATTATGCAAACAAGATAACTCTCTAGTGTTTATAGTTTGTCTCTTAATGTAAACAAGCCATAATTAAGTGGAGCTTTGCCAGGTTTTATCTAAAGCAGAAGAGGCAAAAAGTTAAGCACCAATGTCAAACCTTGTCCTCATGAACCTGCTTATGGCCCATCTCTATTTGTATGCATTTTAGGAAGGAATGTTTGACTCTAATCATCCAACTGTCATTTAGTTTTGCAACGAGAACAGGGAGGGTGTATACGTCAGGTAGTTAAAAAGATTTACAGGCAAAGCAATCTTTTTCAATGGGCTAAATGTTGAACGGCTCATTTAAGAGCCACCTCATTATCTCCTGAAGCACGCGTGTTATATTTAGCCTCCATATCATACGTCTATATTGCGGAACATTCAGCCATTGTCTTCATGTACACACGTGTGTGATATCAGTGACTGTTGTGTTCCCGCGGTGGTTGATTTGTGTGTTCGCCCCCCCCCCCTTCGCCAGGAGTCTGAGCTCGCCGAGCTGAGAGAGACCATTGAGGCACTGAAGGCCCAGAACACAGACGCCCAGACGGCCATCCAAGTGGCCCTCAACGGCCCCGACCACCTGCACAAAGGTAGCGTAGGAGAACCCTCTCGATGCGCTTCGGCGTGGGCAACAACCACTCGCTTCACCCGCGAGAGAGCAGCCCGGGTGTGCCACTTTACAGTGTTTATTTATTTATTTTTACTTCCACCCACTTTGCTGCCGCTTCGGGGTGGATTTGAACCGTGGATCGTGCTTGTGCCCACAGACATGCGGATCCGGCGGCAGCACTCGTCCGAGAGCATGTCCAGCATCAACAGCGCCGCCAGCCACTCGTCCCTGGGCAGCGCCAAGGACATGGAAGACAAGAAGAAGAAAAAGAAAAGCTGGGTAAGGGAGGGGATCCGGTGGGTCAGGGAGAGGAGGGCTTCCTCGGCTCGCGTGAGACGCTCTCGGTGCGGTGCTCTTCACTCTAACCTCTGAACCCCCAACCCTTCTAATGAGCGGTCGTACATTGTCGTAACTGTGACTTGTGATCTCACCCCCCTTTTCTCACGCTCTCCCTCACCCTAACCCTCTGCCAGGGGAAGGAGAGAGGAAACAAGGTGAATATGCCCTCCTGCATGTCTGTCTGAGCGAATGATTGAGAGATGCCGCGGAATTGTAAACGGTGTGTTTCGCCAAAAGGGTCTGTAGTACAGAATACAAGGACAGGACAGGGTTTGGACACGTGTCTGAGAATATGTCAGTGCTGTTTTGCTTAGTTTCCGTCGTTACCCCTGGATAAAGCGTACAGGCCATAATACATAATAATACAAGCCTTCCTTCCCCTCTCCTTTAGTTTACAGTTATTCCACTGCCCCCTGTCTGCGAAATAAGGTTTTGCAGCAATCTGGCCACAATAGAAGGCAGATGCAGTTTGAGCAGCAGTCCCACCAGCCACCCCCCCCCATGCACTGCGCGGGGTCGGGGTTCAACCCATGCTCATAAATAACACATCGGGTTATTTCATACGTATCTCTTAATGATTCATTTCCACGTAAATTCTGTGTCTGTACCACCGTGGCCCCATGGACTCGGGACTGAGCCTGTGGCTGGGAGGTTATTAAAGAGCACGTGATCCGGAAGAAGGAAGCCTCTCAAAACACCTGGGGGTCGGTTGCAGACAAACACTCTACACACATGGTGTAGTCTCCCCCTAGAGCCGCTCTTCAAGGTGTGCGTGAAACAAAATGTCTCCTACTGCCGCCACATCGTGGCTCCCCGTCTTAATGTCCTATTGATATGGCAGGGATATGGTCCAGGCCCACAGAAAAGCTCGTCGATTGACTCTTTGTACAGCTGCCAAACAAGACTAATGACCTCTGAAAAGCATCTGCATTTATATCAATAGGAGGCTTTTCGGGGGGCAACCCTTTAACAAAGCTCCTGAGGCATTTATGAACGTTTATGTTCTTCAGGTAATAACGGCTGTGTATCTTACTCGAAGGTGAAGGATAAACAATCACAGACAGGACGTTTAGAAACGACAGTGGCCCTGAGCCCATTGCGGGAGTAGGGGATGTGTGTCCGAGTGGTAACCGTGAGTGTGTTCTGTCTCCAGGTGGCCGATTCCATCCCAGCACAGGTCAGTTGAACTCTCACCGTGCGTGTTCTGTGGTGACTCCCCTAGCCTCTCCTCCCTTCTCCTCCTCTGGCCCTTTGCTCCTCAGTTCCTCAGTGCCCCCTCCCCCCTCCCCCATACAACCGCTCGGCATGGAAATGGCCCCCTCCCTCCCTCTCTCTCTCCCTCCATTTTGACTGCCTGTTTGTTCCTAGTTCCCAGGACCTTAAAAATTCTGGCTCATCCTCCGCATCCCTCATTCCTTTTCCATACAGTTGCCCTTGATTGGATCCCTCTCTCGCCCTTGATTGGATCCCTCTCTCGCCCTTGATTGGATCCCTCTCTCGCCCTTGATTGGATCCCTCTCTCGCCCTTGATTGGATCCCTCTCTTGCCCCTTGACTGGATCCCTCTCTTGCCCCTTGATTGGATCCCTCTCTTGCCCCTTGACTGGATCCCTCTCTTGCCCCTTGACTGGGTTGCATTGCTTTCCCTCTCTTTCTCTCTCTCTCTCTCAGACCGTGACTGTTGCCTAAGAACAGCACTGACCCGGCCGTGAAGCGTCACAACGTGTGTGCACTGTAAATTAGGGGGGGGGGGGGGGTCTGCCGTGTTGACGTTCTGGGGTTTCTCCCGCAGTTGCGGAGCTCGTTCAAGCAGGCGTTCGGCAAGAAGAAGAGCAACAAGC
>JACXGK010002118.1:40034-58859 GCA_016801125.1 Novumbra hubbsi | reverse complement strand
CCTGTCTGCATCTCTAGCACAGTCCTACTACACCCAGCCTGTCTGCATCTCTAGCACAGTCCTACTACACCCAGCCTGCACCAATTTGGGATGCACAGGTCTATGGAGAATAAGACTGCTGAAATATATATATGATCTTCTTCCAACATGTATTGTTCCGCGCGGCTGTTCCCTATCAGACTGGAGCTCCCCTGACATATTCCAGGGGTGGCAGAGCGCAGCGTGACTTACAGGCTGGGGAGTTTGTGTGTGTGGGGGGGTGTGTGTGTGTGTGGAGGGCGGGGGGGGGGTGGCTGGATAAAGGCAGAGACCTATAAAAATCTCTGCATGGTCCTTCCTACGAGGTCGGACCCCATTTCAAAAAATGCAAGTGTATAACAAGGTTTTGACATACCAATCATTTACAATAAAGCATTTATCAGTCATTCCATCCTGGACCTAACAAAATGTTTGCAAGTCCCATCACACTGTACCAACCACAAAGAAATACTTCTGAATTAGTTCTAAACCCCAAAGGTATGTGCCTTTATAATGAACTGATATCCAAACAGTTTAATACATTTAGCTCATTGAATTACAGTCAAAGTTAAAAGAGCAGCTTGCTATAGCATGGGCTACCTAGCAACTTGTTTGATTGACAGCCAAATCTAGGGTGCAAGCTGAATTTATGCAGGCAGAGAGAGGGGCGCAAGTGGAGACTTAAAGGGCCAGGCATCAGAAGAACAGAACTCTGGGCCTCCGAGAAACATGTTGTTCAGTGATAAGAATATGCTACGAAAATGTTTTACAGAACTCAAACTTAAACTGATAGATATATAATACGTTTATCTGGCAGACACCCAGAGATTTTTGCGGACTTGGGAAAAAACAGACATGTTATTAGCCAGTTCTCATGCTCATAAATATAAATGTTATGTTCCATAAAACAAAAAAATAAATTTAACTCTCAATTCCGAGGTTCTTTCAGGGCTTTTGTTTCAATCCATGAAATTTCCAACACAGTGGCTATTAAAGCAGACATTACATTTGTATATATGTTCCAAAGACAACATTAAGATACCTATACTGACCTTGGCAGTGGTACATTTTACTCATTAATATTCCATTATGTTTTTGCGATATACACAAAATATAAAAATAACTCTTTAACAACATGTCAAAACAAACCATCCCACAACATTTATAGCAATCAGAACACCTTCTGTGTCTTGTCTGAGCCTTTCAACCATGTTTCAATCAACCATTATAACTCCTTCCACACTTTTGACAAAATGAACAATGCTGCCCCCTGGCAGCGAGAAACAGAACTGTCCAATGGAGAAGTGCCTAGATTATTGTGAGCCGGCTGGAAAAAGTGTATTGGAGTAAACAAGTCTCTAATGGGAGCTATAATTTGAGCCTTGCTGCCTAGACCAGGCCACAGGTATTGACCAACCGACGAGGCTTCCCGGTATGCAAGCAAGCAAGCACCTTTCACAGGAACTCATACAGAAGCAGGCGTGGTAAATATAATTTATTCAGCAGACTGACAGACCACACAGAGGGGGGAGAGAAAAAGGACCGGAGAGACGAGTCTCAATGATGATGGGTCTGCTTGAACTGCAGTCCACAGTAGCCACACGTTCCAACTTTGGTTTCTTTGTCCTGGAGAAAACCGACAGACCGAAGAGAGGAAAACCATTAACAGGACCACAATCGCCTAATCCACATTTAACATTCCACAGAATTTAACTGGGTGCACCCCGGCTGCTAGTGGGAGACACCGCGAAGGCAGTACCGTGCTGCCGTTTCATTAACACCGCGGCACAGCGGCAAACCGGGCGGTAACAACATGGGGGGGGACTGACGGCCATCGCGGAGGGCCACGCAGCGGGAAATAAACTGTTCAGGCGGTGGGATTTCTTTGGTCCCGTTGGGCCTGAACCACCGGGGCGGAATGTAGGCTACAAGTGCCCACTACCGAGATGTCATTACCAGGTTGAGGTAGACTTTAGGGTGGCCCAGAGCTCCTCCACCCCCATCACATGACACAACCCTGGCTTCAACCCCGCTGACCGGCTCCTCGGCCACCAGGTTGATGGCAAAGTTCTTGTTCACCTGGAAATACACGACAAACCGTCAGAGGCTCGCGGTCCCCACATTCCCTCTCAGACTCACACGGATGTTCTGCTGGAGACGCATGCTAAAGATCAGGAGGCCATTGCTATATAAATGGCACTCATTACCTCTTTCTGACGGCCTACGAACCTGGCCCTCCTTGGATCGTTTTCATCAAACACCTGAAACAACAAGCGGAGTCCTAAATTAAGAACACAATATATACCATCACCGGGACCACGATCACTGGGACAACGATGTCGGAGGGATACTGATGCTATAAGTCATCAGAGTAATCACAAGTATCTATTTGATAGGGTACAGTAGGTACACATGTGTGTGCGTGGCTGGAAGCCCATTAGCATACTAGCTTCAAATGTAAATACCAAAATGTAAGATTTATCTTGTATGTCATGCCAGGGACCTAATCCACCACTACCGTGTTGACATTAATGACAACAATACATGCAAAAGTCCAAAGCATTAACATTAAAATGTATGAGGTTCTGTAGCGAATCTGGGTAGTTACTAGTACTAACTAAAGGGTGGGTGACAAGACTATTAATTTGACAAGGATCTAAAACCGTAATTATCATAACCAGTGTACCAGTAGCAGCAGATAACATTAACGCTCTGCCTTATCACTTAAGTCCGGGAGTCTAACGTTTGAGTTCAAACTACCTGTCCGGTGTGGGTAATTTGTTCCCCAGTGCTCGATGTTTCTAGACTGTAGCGCTGCACAGCAACCAACGATGTCTTTAAGGGTGATTCAAGCACCTTAGCATTTCTGCTGAAGGACAGAAGCTTTTGCACAGCGGCCGCCATGTTTACAATGGACGCTTTACCCAGAATGCTTTACAAAGAAGAGCGAACACCCGAATCCCCAGACGTCCGCATGGTCCTAGTCAGACGTCATTTCAAACATCGCTTACAATCTAGTAACCTTCTTTCAAACAAAAATAGTAATAGAATCACAACAAATGTTGTATTATGGTGCCTTAATAGTATATTAGTTCGTGATGTCATCAATGGCATTGAACTAAAAACGAGTGTATATAAAACTGTCAAATATATATTTCTGAAATGGGTGGTGCATTAGGACCCAGGGCATGATCTGTGACTTTTCTCAAAGTCACCTACGTCAACGCGTGAGCCAGGAAGCTGCGAGGTCTCCTGTGCCGAATACATTTAATTTCGGCATTGTGGTTTGGATTTAACGGCTAATTGAGGGGTTTTCAACATACTCTAACTAGTTTGTACAGTTAAAAGGTTGGTACACATTCCTTAACATTTTCTTCTGATTAATGGTCCGTTTCATTAATAGGGCAGTAAAATAGATCAGGTATCAGGTCAAGTCTGGCTTTAAGAATCCATCGTGCTGCCTTTGCTTAAATCTGATAAGGTATGGCTGGAGTCTGCAACCGAGTTTTTGGAGAGCTTCTGTTCGGGTTGTCACTCCAACACCATGTATATGCAGGTTTATTCAGTTATTTACCATCTAATTATTAGAATCAAGTGTACTAAGTTTGGGTTGGAATGCAAAAACCCAGATATTGGCTCTCCAGGAGGAGGGTGATGGGGGGGTAGGGGAAAGTGCCTGTTGTTTTAACCTGTCATGTTCCGTCATATGGTCAGAGGAAGCAAATTACAACTGTTGAGATGGTATAAAAAACGACCAACATGGCTTCCGTCTCTCTGCGTGCAGGAGTTGGTGACACCATGGCTCCTCACCTTTTGAACAACCTTGTCAGCTCGTTAACGCGCCATCTAACCCAGATGACCCGGATCGTCCTCAGTCAAACACACCCTACCACCGCTGCAATCTCCCGCAGCCTCTCCTTCTTCGCATCCTACCCAACCAGAGTGCTCCTGGCTCTGGGTAGACCGATCCAGCCCCTGGCCGTTGCTCCTGGATTGTCCCCCCAGGGTCAGGCCTCCCTCCTGGGCCAGTGTCAGCACCTTGCCTGCCTGCAGCCTTCTGCTGGGATGAAAACCAAGAGCGCTCTAAAAAGGCGCTGTAAAGATTGCTTCTTCGTTGTGCGGCGGGGACATCTGTTTGTGTTCTGCAAGACACATCCCAGACACAAGCAGAGGCAAGGCTGATGTATTTTCCTCTATTGTTCATTACTTTAATTATATTGCCTCAATAAAGTGTTTGACTGGTTGACAGACTGGCCTCTCTTTCTTGCTGTTTTTCACCCCTTTCAGTATCATTTAGCTGTTTTTCTTCTTTTAGAAAAAAACTATTTTGCTAAACATTTTTAGATAGGGATAATGTGTCTCCCTTAATGAACCTTTTTCTATGAGGATGAGACTTTGCAACTACAACTAAAAAGTAAGCTAGTAGTCTAATACACCTGTTCATTACGTAGGGTCAACAGCTGATACGAAGGGGAGCCATTTGATGTATTAAAACTCACTTAGGTGATGTTGCAACCTGGTTGGTTGTAGAACTGGTTCTCTTGGCACGTTTATATCCGCTCTGCGAGCGCTATGTGTCACCATAAGGTGGCGCCAAAACCTTAGCATACAACTCATAACAGAAAGAACGCAGTAAATATGCTCTATTCTCTAAGATTAACCCCCCTTTAATAAATACAACACTTGCTTAAGGTAAGTGACCTTGTGTAAAGGCGCTTCTCGCCACTGCCTGTAATTTTGGCATTTTTGTAAATAGACATAACAAAATGACAATAATGCTCACAGTTTAATTGGTTTAATGCCTTTATCTCGCTGCAATTATATATAATTATATATATATACAGCCACTCAGCATTTTCTGAGACATTGCATTGATACCACCCGTATCAGTCAGGTACTTGCGAATATAGACCCAACAAATAACACAATAAATAATTCAACATGTAACCATTTGAAAGCGGAGGAACTCCTCTCATTTAGATTCATTTCAGTAGTCAGATGTGCATCCACATGATAAGGTGCCGCGTGCACAATATGTTTTTAAGGCCCTACCGGATGTCCAAGTGCTACGATGGTTAAACAATACCAATTTGACATTTATACTGCGGTTATATAAGCACTACCTAGCCACTCCTGGAGGGAAATGGAAGATCAATAAAAATATACGCTGAGGTTTCCAATAAATATGATATTTATCAGTTGCATTTTCTTCTCCACCCTGTTTGAGGGGGCAAGGAAATGGATCATCTTGATTTACACAATGTCTTTCCAATAAAATCGATATATCTAAATGATGAATCGAGGGTGTATGCAAAAAAACACAGTACAAATGTTAATGCACACAGCACAGTGCAAACAGCTGAGCAGTGGAAACCAGTATGTCCACTTTGTGATGTTTTGTCAATAAACAAATAACCTGGCAACTGTTGCACCTCACTCACAGTGCACAACTCTCCTGGCACCCTATGCAGAACTGTGACCGCTTTTAAAGAGTCGGGCACATTGATTTCCTAACCTGGCAAGCAGTAAGTAGTATATTGGAGGATATTGACTTCATGTTTGAATTTATGGACGCGTCGTGTAAGTAAATCGACCTAATGTTCCATTTGACACGAGGGCAAAACCCAGGCTTGCTGTCAGAGTCATGTGCCGGTTTCTTTAGCTGCCTTCAAGGTAAAATAGAGGTTTGATTAACTTCTGATAAAATACTCCCGTATGAGTAATGAATGCTACAAAGTAAATTAAAAGCATGTTTGAAACTTTAATACACTACCGGATGATGAACGTAGAGAGGTTTTTCTCTAGTCCATATGCATGATTTTAAGGATTGTTGGAAATATCCCGGTTCCCGATGTGTCACAGAATTTGCATTGAAATACAGAATACAACTCTGACAACCTAAATACTTTTCGGGCACAATTAAATATATCATATCATATTATGTCATTATCCACAATTCATCAAACTTTCAGAATAAGAGCCAATTGAACCATACAACCTCCTTGGCTAATTCTAGGCATAAGACGCCCTAAGAAATCTACATAATATAGACGTCTTTTAAGTTATCCTACAGCATCGGGATTCAACTTGCTGAGCTGAGGACGTAGTCAATACAATCACAGAAGTCACCTCAACGAAGGTTAACCAAGTCAATATTGTGCTAGTTATAGTTGTGGTCGGAAGTTTACATAAACTCATCATGGACCCTGTACCTATAATTCTGACCTTGTGTGTATTACAGAAAATCCTACATTAATTCAAACCTGTGCACCACATTTTTGGATTTTGTTCTATTATAGATGTATGTCGTACAATCACTGTGCCCCAGAATAAGAACAGTTCAAATAAATCATTACAAGCCCAATATTGCCATGATATTCATGGCCACGATGAGTGTATGTAAACTTCTGACCGCAACTGTACGTTGTAATTGTTTTACAATGTGGTGTGGGCAAATTCTAGGAATACAGCTTGAACTGGCAGATGTTTAAGACCGTTATAAAATTATCTCTAAAATGTATTTATGTAAAATGTAAATATACAATATATAGTGTGAGTACACTACCTGTAGTCTTCCAAATTCTGGAGATCAGATTAACCCCGAACAACAATTATGCCCTGGCATTGCTTCAGCATATAGTGTTGGATGCTGTACCTGATGCTGATCAAAATGCTGATGACTTTAATTGCAGCCAGTGATCTTTTTGTAAAACAAAATACTTTAAATCCGGAATAACCGGGGAATACAATCGTCTAAAATGGTTAAAATCTCAATGACTCCTTTATTTATTATCAGGAACAGACACGAAGAAAACGACTTGAGCAAATATGCCAGATCCAGACTTACTGGTTAGTGCAACTCCAAATATCTCTGCAGCTCTTATGCATATATTAAAATATTGGAGGTATTGCTAACAAACAAAACATTGATCAGACAATCAGAAAATTTTATTTTGCACAGATTCAAGTTTGGATTTAGACCTGGGCACAATACTGTCATAGCAGCTACACTGGTTGTAAATTCAATTTTTGACCTGTTGAAGGCCTTGGATGCAGTTGATCGCTCAATCTTATTGGTTAATAAATCCCAATAAAACATGTTAGTTTCTAGGTCACAGAACCTAGCTTTGGATGACCCTAAAATTACTCCCCTGAATGATTATTTTATATAATGTTTTTGCTTCTCAAAAAACACATTAGTGAGTTGGTGAAAAAACAAAACATAAAAATGTTTTAGAAAGAATAAATTGTTATGTTGCTACTAGATAAGGTATTCCACAACTTCTGTACTTAAACGTCTGGATGCAATCTATCATGCGGGAAATACTGTGATCCTAAAAAAAGGTATATTTAAAATTTCTTATAAAGGATATTTCTAATTTCAGTTGTGATGGTTTTTCTTAATGTATGTTATATTTCCATTGTTTATGTTTTTCTTGTTGTGATACGGGGGCTCAGCTTTAAAATAGACCTTGGTCTCAGTGGATAAAGGTAAAGAAATAAAATACACAACTTAATGTATTTACATAATACTGGTCAGTTGCGGTCCGGATATCAGACGCAAATTGAGGGGTGGATCAAGTGAGAGAGAATGCAGTAAAGTATCTACCATGCTATCTTCAGAAACATAGGCTGCCTATCTCTTTAAAACACACACAATGTTCTCTCAAAGGTATCTTGTTAATCTGAAAGGCACGTTGCAGGAAAATTTGCTTGTCCCCACAAAACATGTATCAAATGTCTGTGTCGCAAGTGTGTGGGTGTGTGAGAATGTCTGTAACATTTTAAGTGTGAACATCTTATACTAAATAAATAGGGACCAAAATGAACGTTGTGACGGGTTAATTTTAAATGAACGAGTTTACATGCATGTATGTGCTGGAACATACTTCCTGGTTTAAGAACTAGTATGTTTAGTACCATACCAGGTTAACATGGTGAACCAATCCTCTACTTTTCACAATAATTCCAATATTGTGCCCTAGGCTCCTATGGGGATCTTTAAAAGTGCACAAGGATCACTGACATGATGTCAACGGGTCCTTTTGTGGCAGGGCTGAAATGCAGTGGAAATGTTTTTCTTGGGATTAAGTTCCTTTGCAGGGCAAAGAAGGACTTTGCAATTAATTGCAATTCTTCTGATCACTCTTTATGACACCCTGGAGTATATGCAAATTGCGATCATAAAAACGGAGGCTGCAGATTTTGTGAACATTTATATTTGTGGTATTCTCAAAACGTTTGGCCACGGCTGTATGTTTTGCTGCACCCAACCACTAAAACAGAAAATCGGATTTTCCGAGTCGGGACCTGCCTCAAAAACTTGGTTACGTATTATTTTAGTAGTGACTTCAGATAAACCCAGACGTGTATCATAATCACTCACACACCAATACACGCACAGGGCGCACGCAGTGGATGTTTTCAAGAGCATCAATACCTCAATGTATGCAATACCGACGGACTGATTTACTGTTCAAAATCCCACGAAGCACTCGCTTGCTTTGTTTTGATTCTCTCGAACACGTCCACACAGGGGGCTCGACACTACGCATGCGTAGTTGCAGCAATGTGAAATTCTGCCATCATGACTTCCCCGCCCTACATCCCATCACCTCGCTTACAGACGAGAAGCTGATTGATGTTCTTCGAGACAAATCTATCTACGTTTACTTTACCTTGTAGAAAGTCGTTATCTGTTTCCCGTGGACGAAAAAAAAATATTTCAAACGGATAAGGATTTGTGTATTTGTTTTCAATTATGAAGTTGTCAAATAAGCAGCTTCTTTCATCAGAGAACGGAGATGGGTCGGGCTTGAATCCCCCTTTCAGAAACCCTTTCGTTCACGAGTTACGATTCACCACCTCGGAGAAAATTAGGGTAAGCAACCCGGCCGTTAAACTATTGATGAAATCGTATTTAATAAACATTCGAACTATTTGGGTTTTTATTCTGTCAGTCATCTAGTAGCTGTTAACAGTTAGCGAACCATGAACGGCACTAGTTTTGGTGGACTGTACAGTAGATCATCACTAGTAGCTGCTAGGAATTGGTAGCTAGGCTACTTGACGTCCACCAAGTTTTCTATGACTTTTCCCGAACGTGCTGCTATTGTACTGGAAGCTAGAATTATTATCTCAAACATATCTTCTGTCTTTATATGTAAGAGAACTAAATCGAAACTTGTTATTGTTTTGGGATTTTATTATTTGAAGAAACATTTACAAAAGTTACAACACAACGCTTAACATTTGTTTTGTACTTAACTATTATTAAGGCTAACTGTAGAAGATCATATCGTTTGCTGTAGGCCTTTGCTTTGGATTCTGGGTCACAGAAAGGTTTTTTTTATCCAACACGCACGCACGCACGCACACACACTAATTGAAGTGATTAACAAAAGGGGTTTTAGCCAAAGAAAGGAGGGGGGAAGTCAGGCCATTTGCATCTCATCACACATGTCATAATAGGAGGTTGTGATCATGAATCACGAATGATATTGAGTCATTGTGTTTAGATTATTATAAACACATTGAGAACATCAGAAATAGACGTGATGATATACCATTGTTAACAGCCAGTCAGCACTGATGATTCAAACCACCCAGTTCAAATCAGCCGCGATTGGTCATGTTTTTAACCAGAAGCCGTTTACCACAACCTTGTTTTGCGTTTTGGTTAGTTTTTATAATCCTGGGGGGTTTGAGGACTGATTAGCTGATAACCGTGGAATACGAGAGGTAAACCTTGGGTATAACATGACATCACTTTTTACTGCCCTAATTGCATTAGTGACTTGTTTAAAGGAGCAATAAGGCTCTGGGATTTGTGATATTTTGCTAATATACCAGGCCCCCTTGTGTCTTCTTGTGCCTTCTTGTTTACAAATACCATGGCTTTCCACCAATCTACTTCCAGGTTTTGAACAATGTGTTTATATATATACATATATATGTGTGTTTTATTGCAGTGTTATTAACTTTTGGACCTCCAATCCAGATTCACTCCATTCTTTTCATTACAACCCTCTAACCAGGGACTGATTTAGACCAGGGGAACCCGGTGAGGCGTTTTTAGTGATGAGGTAGAGCAGAAACCAGCAGGCTCTAGACTTGAAATGGTAAGGTTTGAGTACCTCCGCTTTACTGGGAAGATGTTTCCACATACAAAAACATTTTAGTGCAACTGATGACTTGAACCTACTGTAGAAACAGACACGGTGTAGTTTGAACTTTTTTTTTGTCCGTTTTGCTAGATGTTAATTTAATGTTGTAATTCTGCATGCAAATGTCATATCCATAACAGTGGAGTCCGCCCCCAACCGCAAAATGCTTTTTAGGTGCTCACAAGCAGAAGTGCTGCTGTGAGTTATTTAGTTACATCCTCCATGCTGGCAGGGAGAAATGCAAAGTAGATGGACCACAACTCAGCCGGGCCTAAAAAACACACTAATAATATTAATAATAGAATAAATACCTAGTAATTACAACACTACATTACAATTGCAATAAAACTGGTGTGTCGGTCAAAACCCTTGGAACATATTGCACTGCCAATGCATAGCTGCCTGTGTCCTATTTCCTAATTATTCCAATTACAGAGTTCTGAAACCTTGTTATGGTTTAAAAATGTGGAAAGTGACTTGGATTGTTTTAACGTTTTTGTCAGGAAATGCTGCGCTGACTATGGTGAAGTGGTTGCACAGCCTTTCTTCCACCGGGAGCCTGGTTTTCCTGTGTCCTCACGTTTGGGAAGGCTGTGCTCACTGAGCCTGTAGTTTTCTATGGTTTTCATCTGCAACCAGAATGGGAGTTTGCCTGGGTGTTCTGCTTGTTTAGTGCCAAGTAGCACTGCGCACTGCCTCGGGTTTCCCAATAGGTCATGTCGTAAACACTCCTTTTTGTAGTATTTGTCATTTGGAAATGTCCTGTTCTACAACAGGGGTAAAAGAATTCATAACAACAACAGCTTCGACCACAACACCGTTTATCACCTACTGTTACCAATTAACACTTTTCAAGTGCGTTCTTGCTATTTGGTGAAATGACACAGCAACGTTCCTATTTGCAAGTCACCCAGCGAAACACCCGTTTTGTGTTGTCGAATGACACTGCCGACCAACTACGGCAGTACACACTTCTGAGCGGTACGGACCGTGACAACGTTTTGGGGGGGATGTTTGGGTTTGTTGAGTGTGTAACAGAAGCTGTCTGAAAGACCCAAGCTTTCGGGAGGAATGTGTTCCCCTGGTTTATTGTGTCCAACACACTGGACAACCAGTCCCCAATAAATGTCCCTGTTGTGAGATGCGGTGTTTGTGTTTATGCAGCAAGCCACTGCGTTGGTTTGTGTGTGGGCGTGTGTTACCCTGTGACCTCCGTGAACTTTTACCTTTTTACTTTTACCTTCCAACATTGAGGTAAACATTTCCTACACTGATCCCTTACCAGGGACATGTATCAGATGAAGGTTGCAGTAAAAATACTGTTTTCTCATATTGGTGTTTGTTAATGGATTCTTGTGTACCTGCAACAGTCGAAGCCGCTGTCATTTCATGGAATAGAATGAACTAGTTGTTGTTGAGGATTCAGTCATTATGTGATATGTTGTTTTTATACTATTGCCCTGTCTCTTCGATATAATATTGTATTGATTTTAATCTTTGACAGAAACATGCTAGAAACCACAGCAGTGCAATTGGATACAATGTGCCTGTTTTAACAAAGGGTTTTATAGGCCAATGAGCTCAAGTTACAATAGAAAATGTCACTATGGTGTTATTTAGAAGTGCTCACATTTCCAGAGGCTTGGCCTAGATCCGGTAAAATGGAATAATTAGCACCACATACAGCAACCAAATGCTTTTGCTAAGTCTGTCCTTTCTAAATCTCCCCGTTCTTTATGTTGTCTCAATCTCACAATGCCTCTGTGTGTGTGTGTGTGTGTGTGATTTAACCAATCCTGCCTTTGCAGGAGTGAACTTGTTTGCGTCCCCCGCTGTCAGCATGTTGTGTGCCAAAATGGAGGCCAGTTTCAATAACGCAGTAGGCAGATCTATGTCTATGAGGGCAACTGGGACACAGCCTAGTTCCGTGGTCCTCAAGGGAGGGCTGACGTGTGGCACCCTCACCGATGAAGCGGAAGGATGTGCGGTGTCATTATGCTGAATTGATGGTTGGCTAGCCGTAATGACACAAAGCTGCCGTGTGGGTGATTGTAGACGCTCGTTTTAGCTGGTTGTAAAATGCACAAATGGTGCAATTTACTTCACACATAATTGGCCTGAAGGGTGCCGGAGTGGGCTTTGCTGGGCCAAAGGGCACTCTCACATGGCAGAACGTATACTCAAGGGCCTGTCACATCTGGCAAAGAAGTATAGTAATGCTTTGTTTGAATCTGCGAAGCCTCCATGTTACACCAATTACGCTACAAGTCGTTCTGTGTGTAGCTGCCGTTGTCCTTGTTTGAGTCACTGGAGCCGATTCAGTGATGAGATGTTAATGCACATACAAAGTGTCAACGTGTCTAATCTGAAATACTGCAAATCTGTCTGGGCGGTGCTTCCAGCTCTAACTCATTTATTTATCTGAACATATCTAATCTAAAAGGCTGACTTCGGATTCGTTCTTTTCTGCGTGTGCTCTGCGAGGCAGATCGGGAATGTGAAACCGCACGGATTCACTGGTCAAAGGGAAGTTACTTCTACTGGCAAATGTGTTGGGGTTATTGTTTGCTGGCATGGTATAAGCAGGATATATGGGTCCATAATATCCAGAATCCGATGGCCATGTCGGTAGGACTGCAGGAAGGAGTTGAGGGTGGGTGGGGGGTGGAGGGGGAAGTGGTGAGGGGATGGAGGAGGAGGTGGTGAGGGGATGGAGGAGGAGGAGGTGGTGAGGGGATGGAGGAGGAGGTGGTGAGGGGATGGAGGAGGAGGTGGTGAGGGGATGGAGGAGGAGGTGGTGAAGTGATAGAGGAGCAAAAGATGTAGTTTGGCCAAGGAAAGACCCGCCAATAATGATTATTATTTGACATGTAACCTCTTCGGAAACGCAGTTGTTATCAATCGGGCCAACATAACTGTTAAACCGTCTGGAGTGGATGCTCAAGTGGGTGAACTCAAGAAGTGTTCCCGAGGCCTATGCTAGTGATTCGCTTTCAACGGCATTTCCAGGCCTTTTAGAAGGCGTAACGCGTCAATTGTCTCCTACAAAACAGTCTCACTCATTGCAAGACAAATTGTGATAGGTTGATTCTACTGTCATGCTCTACTTGAGTAGAATGAGGTAGGCAGGTGCCTTCATTCCAGGCCTAACTAGATTTAGTCTACCCTGAGAACACTAAAGGTAAATTAGATTTAGTCTACCTAGAGAACACCAAAGGTAAATTTGATTTAGTCTACCCAGAGAACACCAATGGTAAATTTAGTCTACCCCAAGAGCAGCTAAGATTAAATCCTCATTTTGGATATTATTTTCTCTTTGGGATTGACCCTTTCCAACACAAACTCCCGAAAATGAATATGAATACCATTCAAATGAATACATAGTTTTGCCTCTAATTTTCTAAAGGTGAGGTGCAAATCCATTGAAAGCAAAGAAATAACCAGAAAGGGTGATATAAAAAGCTTCTCTGAAGGCACAGATGGTCCTGACGGTTCCCCACTGACACATTCATTATAGATGTATTACTTGATGATCTACGCAGCACCGTTTCTTATTAGTTATGTTAATATGGGGATTATTTCCCTCATGTTCGAAAACTCCTCATTGTCAGTTTGCAGAGCAACAGCCACTCCTAACTAATCACTGGCGTGAACATTTAGGGAAATCGAGACGCCAGCTTGTGTGCGTGCGAGTATGTGCGTGCGTGCGAGTGTGTGTGCGTGCGCGACACTTAAACTAGAGGAAGTATGTGGTCGACCAGGGCGCCTGGTCTTAATGACTTTTGTTAACAGTGTATGATGGGAGGAAGTGTGTGTGTACGTTCTTCCAGTGATTGAGTGTGTTTTTCAGGAAACGAATGACAAACAAATTACAGCCCCCCACCCAATTTGCTTTAACTGGTTAGAGGATTCCTTACACAGTTTCTTTTACACAAGCTTTCCCTTTTGGTCGACAATCTTACAAAAGCCATGGTAGCAATATTTTAGGATCTAAAGAATTGATGCAGATGGTTCAAGAGAAATTCTAGGATATACTTTAGTACGCACGCAAACTGTTTCTGTGATGAAACATAATCTTTCCACTTTAATGCAAATTTTCTAGTATTGCAATGCAACCCCCCCCCCCCCCCTTTTAATAGTTTGGTGCCTTGATTTGTTGAGCATCATGATCGTTAGTTTCTCTGGAACATTCCGCTGATGGCTGAGGGCCATGAAACGAGGAAGGGAGATTCTTTGGTCGTTATTAACCAAGACCGTGTGCCTGGCCTCCACCTGCAGGAGGGTCCTTTACTCAACATCCGTGGGCGACGCGAGAGGCACAACCTGGCCTGCAAGATTTCTCGACCAAAGGTCGATTCTCAATGGAGAAGTAGCATTTGATGACATGCGAGCTGTACAGTGCGTGGCAGTTTGCAGAATATCCCCAAGGCTGACTAAATGTAGTGATTTAGAGATTTACAAATGTGTTTCCGAGATGGTAAGAATGGCATATAAATAATAACCTTAGAACCCTATTGCCGTACATGGAACCACAATAACCTGACATGGAACCTAATAACCAAAATGTTGGAGGGAGGGGGGGGGGTTGGGTGTTGGTCAGTAGGTAGTAATCCCGCCCTATTAGTGTTTATTTATCTGACCATGCTGTCTCCTTTTAGGCCTCACGCAGATCGATGGAATAGGAATTAAAGTGGGTTGGGGAAGAGGGTATACGAGTCCCTAGGGACAGGAGACCACATGTCTCCTATTATTTAGGGAGGCAGAGCAACAGAGAGACATATGGGGGAGGGAGAGCGAGGGAGGTGAGGGGAGAGAGATGTAGAGATGGGGAGGGGAAATAATAAGGACATCTATTTGCATTGGCTCGGGTCTACCAAAAACTGTCCGGAGAAGGTTTCCCACAGACGTTTTGGAGCCTTTTTCTGGTTATAGTCCTCAAGTTTGTTTGTGCGGTAGCAACACCAACACAGCACGAGCCTTTGGAGGGAGAAGGAGGTGGGGGAAGAGAGCGACAATCGAGACAGAGCGGGAAGGTGAGAGGTTGAAAAGTTCTTTGAAGAAACTGAGGCGATGCTGGCACAGTGAAGAGGAAGAGGGAACGAGAGGGGACAAATGACACTGTTGCCAAGTGATTGTGATCAGTAGGGAGGATCCGAGGAGCTTATTTATGAACTGATTTATGTTCTGGTTGTAATCCGCTAAATCAAGCATTCTTTATGGTGTTGGGGAGAAACCAGGAAGGCACTGGAGGGATTCAATAAAATTGAGTGTTTAGCGAGTTAGTTTGACTACTTTATCTAAACTGGAAAACACATTTTCCTCTGCTGTAATTTGGAACGCCATAGAAACAAGCTTTCCGTTTTATTGTGGTAAAGACAGAACAGGACCGTTTTTGCTGAAAGGACCTGTGTTCCGGTTTGTGGCCCATGATGCAACAGGGGAGGCAACCAGAGGCAGCGCTCAGACCACCGGACCACCCTGGGGCCACTGATGCTCTCACTCTCTGACTTTCTGCCTGGTTACCTCAGGCTGCTTGTCTGGGGACCAGCGTCATTCTGCAGAGCCGATAGTCAAATGTTTTTAAGGCGATGTTATACTAGTTGTACTTGTTTTCTAAAAGTGAGATAAATTACCTGCATTTTGTAGGGTGTGGACCAATCACTTCGTTTAGACTTTACCACCTTCTGCCTTGGGGCAGGTTGACAGAATGCTGCAGAGACTTGTCCTATTTAATACAAATTAAAACCATAGGAAAATAGTTTTTCAACAGCTGTCCTTGAGTGGCCTGTTTTCTTGTTTGATATTGTGGTTGAGAGGCCATGTTGATGATACATTGTGCTTCAATATAACTACAGTGCTTCAATATAACTACAGTGCTTCAATATAACTACAGTGCTTCAATATAACTACAGTAAACACTCCACCTCCCATAGCTCTTTTATTCAATAGTCTTTACATGGAGAGAAGTGCAATTGGCAAATATTTTCTCTTTTCAGAGGGTTAGGGATCAAATTTGGATGCCTTGCCTTTTGCACTCTAGTAATTCCTTACGGTCAACCAAAGCAGAAGGCCAGAGAAGTGTGTCAACTTTGGCGCGTACGGATTATGGTATTGAGTTCCTAGTTGAGCGATCAGCAGGATGAGATCCCAAACAACATGGAAGTGCTTTGGGAGTCCCCCGCAATAAAACAGGGCAAATACGATACCACTGAATGAAACAGGCCCTAACATATGAATTCCAACAAGGCTGCACCTGTTGATAACAGGCTTTTGGAATCCGTGGCATCTGAATTCCCAGACACGCTCAGTGCGTGACCTGCTGGGGCTGAAACCACGGGGACATTGTCAGCTTGTGTACATATTCCTGCGACACAAGGACATACATTATCATGTTCAAACAGAAGATTATGGCGATGGAAGGAGCCAGGCGTGGATGTCCTGGGCTGGGCTGTGGTTCCACCCGGTCTGCTGTTGCCAGACCGGTTGGACAGACTACTTGGGGAGCAGCTCCTGGTGGCGAGGTGACATTTAAAGTGTCCGTTTACAGAGCTGGTGGACATGGCTGCTGTCGGCATGCCGATGACATGCGCGGCCTTGTGATGGATGACTGCACATATTACACTGGCCTTTTATTGTCCCCGGCACGATGCGGACCTGTGTAATGATCGTGCTGATTGAATCGCATTCATTATTTGCCAAAGCTTAGTAAAAATAAGCATGCGGAAAATGTCTGGGATCTTTTATTTCAGCGGCCAACATGTTGCGCGTGTATATTCATACATCCAATTCATACATAAATCCAATGTTCTTTTAGAACTGGTTATGTTCAAGGAAGGCGCTCTGACGTTCAGTCGTCGTGGCACGCAGGCATGGGACTGCTTCACAGCACACACTGCTAAATGTTCTACAGAGAAAAGACAGGCATTGCCTCAGACCCATTCAGACAGGTTGACTAAGGAGGTTGTTAGTACATTCATTTGATGGTATGAATCTTCACATCTATATCTACATATAACTATCTCAGGAATGGTTTTAGAAGTATGTCTGTAAATGTTTAACTTTACCCTCAGTGAACCTGCGGTATGTGGTTTTCTGACACTCTGTAATCGGTCTACATCTGCCTCCGTCATAACCGCTTGCCTCTCCCTCCGTCAGATCGCCGTCATGACCGTGACCGTGTTCCCCGTCCGGCTGCTGCTGGCGGCGTTCCTCATGTTGCTGGCCTGGCCCTTTGCCTTCGCCGCCACGCTGGGACGGTCTGACCTGGCCGTGGAGGAGCAGACCTGGTGGAGGAGGTGAGTGGCGGGGAGGAGGGGGGTTGGGGGGGTGTCCGCGGTAGGTAGGTGTGCGGTTCGCCGTGTGAATGAGGGTTAAGTGTCCCGGCCTCCCGGTTGCCCCCGGCGACACAGGCTCTGTGACGTGGCCCTGAGGGTGATCATGCGAGCCATGTGGTTCTGCGGAGGATTCCATTGGGTGACGGTGAAGGGTCGGCCGGCCCCGCCCTCCTTGGCCCCCATCCTCGCCTTGGCCCCCCACTCCTCCTACTTCGACGCCATCCCCATAACCATGACCATGGCCTCCATCGTCATGAAGACCGAGAGCAAAAGCATCCCCATCTGGGGCAGTGAGTAGTCTTCCTCATCTCCCTGTCATCTTCGTTTAATACAGTGGTCTTCCTCATCTCCCTGTCATCTTCGTTTAATACAGTGGTCTTCCTCATCTCCCTGTCATCTTCGTTTAATACAGTAGTCTTCCTCATCTCCCTGTCATCTTCGTTTAATACAGTAGTCTTCCTCATCTCCCTGTCATCTTCGTTTACTACAGTGGTCTTCCTCCAGCTGTCTCTCCCCGGAAGAGGAGATCAGATGTGAAAGATATGCAACATCTTTAGTTACAAAGACTTTCCTCCTCTCCCCCATCCTCACCCCCATCCACTCCCCCACCAGCTCTGATCAAGTTCATCAGGCCAGTGTTCGTGTCGCGCTCGGAGCAGGATTCTCGCAGGAAGACCGTGGAAGAGATAAAACGCAGAGCCCATGGTTTAGGGGAGTGGCCTCAGGTAAACACGCCCACAAACCCACTCACGCCGCCTGCTTGACAACAACCCCTTCTCCGCTGTGTACACGGCACGGTGTGCCTGAACCTAATTCTACCTTCTGCGGTTGCCATGTGATGGGGTCCAGATCATGATATTTCCAGAGGGGACGTGCACCAACAGATCCTGCCTCATCACATTTAAGCCCGGTATGTTGCTCTTGGCGCTGCTGACCCAGCCCGGCTCCGTCGTCCTCCCCGCTTCCCCTCTCTCTCGCTGGTTCTGTCGTCGGCTGTGACCCTGTTCATTGTGTCCGTCTGGGCAGAGTAATGCCCTGTGTCCCAGCCCAGCGTCAGTGTCCTGTGCCCCTAAGCCTGGTCTGTATAGCTGGGCCCCGCTCGGTCCCTTGTCTCTGGAAAAGCCCTGCATGCTTTTTGTTTGGATAGCGCCGGGGGCCACGTCCAGCCTGTCGCCTCCCGTTCAGTCCTCTCACGGTTTGAGCCGGAACTCCTATGTGGTCCTGGTTGAAACCGCGTCCCATTGGGTCGGAGGCTACATTAGTCCTCGATACTGCATTCGTTATGTCGTGGGGGGGGGGGGGGGGGG
>JACXGK010002118.1:0-39934 GCA_016801125.1 Novumbra hubbsi | reverse complement strand
TTCCAGTCCAACCAGTAGTCCTGCGATACCCAAACAAAATGGTAAAGATTCTTCACCCAGTCATCCCCTGTCTCGCTTCACTGTTTTCCATATTTTATAGCTTTCCTCCCTCCCTCCTCCGTCCCTCGGTTGTCAGTTCCACTCTTCTCAGTGCAAGTCCACCCTGCCGGTGCTCACTGACTTGGTGCTCTTATAAACCATAACTGTGTGGTGTAGAGATATACACTCTCCAGTCTTTCTCGTGCTCCTGCACCAGTTCAAAATACTTTAAAATCGAGCCGGAAATGCTCCAACATGCATTTCACCTTTTGTAGGGGTTTTAAGGCCAGATGTGTTCCTTTGGACACATCCTGATCTTTGACTCTCTCGAGCCTGCTGAAAGTCATAAACGCACAATGGACTTAGCAACATAGGGAATGGAATTGGTTAAGAAAATGAGAATTTGTTTATTTAGAGGACAGCAGAGCATTCCGCCTCGCTGCACCTCGACTAGCTCTAGCTGTAGGGGAGAGGATCTGGTGTGGAGTATTGAGATATAGTCTCTGTGAAGGCCCCAGTCCTGTTGTGCGTAACTCATTTCCCCTTCCTCTCCCGACAGGATACCATAACGTGGACCTGGCAAGGCCCTGGAGCGTAAGTATCTCTCACTTTCTCTCCCTCTGAAATGCACGCTCACTTTTCCACCCCGCGGTCTGTCTTTCTCCCTCTACTGCCCTCTGGCTGTTGTTTGTGGAAACAACTAGCAATGTGTTTTAGATCAGACGGGAATGTTGCTGTTTTTCTCAGGCATGATGTGACATTATGTCCCCCCACTTTCTCTGTCCCTTTCATCCTTTTTCTCCCCCTCCGTGTCTCCCTTGATATCACCCCGTATCTTTCTTTTCCTCCCTTTACTTCCCGGTGAGCTGAATGAAATTAACTAGATGACAGTTTCTCTGAAACCAACTGACACAGTTGAAGAACCGTAATGCAGTAACGCTGAACTGACCTTTCTAACGCCAATCTCTTGACTTTCTCTTTCTCAGTTTTGAGATACTGTGGCTGACATTGTGCCAGTTCCACAACCCCATAGAAATTGAGGTATGGGATCTTTTTTTTTTTTTTAAAGGAACTCAGCAATATGATGGCGTCATTACACGGTGCTGACAACCTTGAGGATTGTTTAGCAGAAGTTTGCATTGCTGGTGAGGGTTTATTTTAAAGTAGTCAACTGGGTGGGACAGCATTTACGGCTGGTTCCTCCTGACAACCCTTTTGGGTGTCATGTCCGACTGGGTCATTTGAAGGCATAAGCCGGTTGTTTGAAATAAATAAAATAAAACCTGACTACATAATTATGACAATGCCAGTATGAAACAAAAACCGACATCAACCACTTGTCATCTTAATGGGCTATTTGCTGTGCTGTATTTTATTTCTCCCCCAAACTTTTGTTTTGGGTTTTGTTTTTTAACAATTCAAGGGAGGCCAAACCACCAAATGGAGAGACTGAATGTATCCATTAAGCCCAATTCTGTTTGGTAGAGTTTATACACCACTGCCAATCTCACATGAAGACTTTGGCAATAAAAATGGAATCTGGACAAGTGATGTTTATTTCCCTTCCTGTAGTATCTGCCTCTCTACACTCCTTCAGAGGAGGAGAAGATAAATCCCACCCTCTTCGCAAACAATGTCCGACGCATCATGGCCAAGTGAGTGCCTGCCTGGCTCTTCCATTTCTGGTTTACACCATGCTTTCCAGTGGAGTGGTTTTGTGTTTCTATATATACCCTATATCTGATGGGGGTGGGTCCTCAATGTTTTCTCTGCTCTGATAGGGCACTGGGGCTGCCTGTCACAGATCTGTCATTTGACGACTGCCAGCTGAGCCTGGCAACGGGCCCGCTGCGTGTCCCTAGCAACAGCAGCCTACTTCAGTTCAATAGACTAGCCAGAAGGCTCGGGTAAGTGGCAGTTATTTGACTTCATTTTTTCTTTAGAAGACTGAGTGGGTAGGGGTGATGTCCTGTACCTCATTCGGGTTGGCCAGTTCTGACATACTGGAAAAATACTACTGGTTGAACTGAAAAACATATAGTACAACTGGGTTTACTGGACAAACTAGGAACTTTTACTGACATTCTAATGCTTTTAGTATTGGTCCTAATCTGAAATATTACTGACATTCTACCGGTTTTCTTACTGATCCTAATGGTAAACCATATCAAGTAAATACATATATATAATACTTTCAGCACTTAACTGATTTGTGTTGTGTAGCTGGAAGGACCTGTTGATATTATTTTCCAATGGTTTTGTTTGGCATCTTTTGTCTGTCTGATGCCTAAGTTTTGATTCTGTGTTTATCTCCTTATCTGTCTATACTGGCTTCACAAAACAAGATGTTTTAACCTGACTAAGGTTAAGGGACTGTAATTACTCTATACTTTGTAAATCATTGATATTTACTCAACATGCTCAAACTAGTATTTACTACAGACTCTGATTTAATGCACGTTGGCCCTGTAGAAGTAAATGAATGCATTATGTGTTTTTATGTCCTTGATTTGGTTATTAGATGAAACTAGGCTAAGCATCTGGACACAGCCTCTGGACTGAAGTATGAAATGTAGCTCTTAGCCTGGTGTTCTGTGTGCAGACTGAGAGCAGGTACTACGGATGCTGTGCTACAGCTGGCAGCTAACAGAGCCAGGAAGCATTTGGGAGACCGCCTGGGACTGGAGGACTTCGGTCAGTACCTGGATCTGCCAGTGACGGACATGTTGATGGAGTTACACGGCCTCTTCAGCCGGGTAGGAATCTAAGACACACACACACGGCTTATCTCTCTGCTTTGGTTTAGTCAAATGAATGGAAATGGTGGTGTTCTTCTGGTCATCTGCGGTCACTCTTCCTTAAAGCACGGAGATGGCCGGATCGACGTCCGGGAGTATGTGATAGCCCTGTCTGTGGTGTGTCGGCCTTCTAAATCCATGGACACCATCAGGCTGGCCTTTCGGGTGAGTGAAAGCCAATGAGGCACTTGAGTGGGGGTGTCTATGAAGGGTTTTATAACGGTCTTATGTCGTGTCTCTGGTCAGATGTACGGGGCAGAGGAGGACGCGGCCGTCACGGAAAAGGAGCTGGCGTCCATTTTGAGAACGGCATTGGGAGTAGCGGAGGTGGATGTCACAGAGCTGTTTACAGCCGTGGACACGCACAACACTGGCAAGATCACACACGGTGAGAGATCCTGTTTCACCCCAATCCCTTTACCCACTCGATGTTAGAAGAGAATCTGTAATCAATTTTTCAGTCATTACAAATGGCATCCATCTTTAGCTACCACAAGATACGTTAAGGAAGTAATGAGCATGCTTGAGAAAATTACTTGCTCATACCCCTGATTACTTTGAAGGATTAGAGTCTCATGACTTTTAGGGAGGGGAACCATCTAACCACTCAATTTGAAGTAGGTGCATTCACCTTTCAATGCTGACCTGTCTTTGTTTGTCTGTAGATGAGTTCCATTGTTTTGTGGAGCGGCACCCAGACTTCTCCCATGAGTACTTGCTCCCGTCCCGGGCAACCCCCTCCACCCCCCACACAGCCCCCCTGGCCAACGGGTTCAGTGTGGACCGCTGTGGCACAGAGGAGCAGGCCTGTGGGCTCCCTGGACAAAAGAGGAAGGACGACTGAGAGACACTCCTGGCTGTCTTCTGCAACAGTGGGCAGGACGAAGAAAGAGTCAAAAACTGAAAGTCCTCTTGTAAAACTCAACTCCTGCAAATGCTATACCTTCTGTGTGACTTTGGCCTGTGTGTCGTACCAGGGAGGAGCGCAGAGGAGAGAGGAGGAGAGGATTGTTTGGGGTAAAGATGGTGGATTGAGAGAGGAGGCCGATACTGAAAGGGAGAGATGGTGGTTGTGAAGGATGTAAGGGAGTAATCGCTGGGGACATTTTTGGTTAGTGAGAGGATATGAGGGACGGTGGACTCCATCCACTGCTCCGGACACCGTCTCACACCAACACACGATCTCCGGTTCTGACTGTTACTGTTTACGTTGACTTTTTTCTGCTTTCTGATTGGGCAAGATCATGTGTAACTGCACATTGTGTCCCTAAGGTGTTTAGGAATTTGCCGAACACTTTGGCTTTTTCATTTTCAAAAGGGTTTATGTTCTACCGCCCTATAGAAACTTGTTGTTGTCAGATTATCGATCTCTGTTATGATGAATAAAGGCACACTTTAGTAAAGTAGGATTAGCATTTTTCACTGGGACTCCAGACTGACTGGGCAACACAAGACAAAAAACTCTTTAAAGCAGATGAATATGGGACCAAAATGATTCCTAAACCATAGGACTCCATTCCACATTCCCATTGAGCTCCATGATGCCTTTCAAATTGTTTTTAAAATGTCATGGTTGTTTTAATGTTGCCTGAGCTAAAGTAAAACATTTCACATCTTATGTGTCTTTCTTTTGCCATCTTGCTGTGATGCAATATGCTGACCTGAGCTATGCCCAGTGCTTTTTCCTATGGAACACTGACACAAATATGATGTTGGACAGATATGCCTCTCACATGTAGAAAGATTTCATCCAAGTATTTCATTTGATTTATTATTTACCAATGTTTTATACCTTTTCCGGTTTCATGTTGTCTGATTTGAGAACATGGCCTTATCACAACAAAACAGCAGTTGTGAGATAGAATATCGAGATATTTCCACCAAGCACGTCTTGCCAAGCCATTATGATTCTCATCACACTGCTCCTTCGACCAGGAACCCGTTCCCCAGGAAACATGGACCATGGAACTCGCAGGCACCTGACATGCCATAGGGAGGATCTGGAGTAAAACGGCCTGGCTAATATCCCTTCATCCTGGGAAGCTGATCCAAGTTGTCGCCCTATGCTGGAACCAGGGCATCTGTCCTTATTGGCCCAGCCTGGATCAAAACATTCAGGGAGTGTCTTTGAGGTGGCTGTCTGGTACCCTGTTAAGGTGGACGTCTTAAAGACCTCCCGTGTTAGGGAACTCTGACATTCATTTCTATTAGGGTGTGTGTATTTATCTGCTATGGTTTTACCTTATCTCCGACTACCCTACATCTGCATTAATAGGATAAGTCAGGAGAGGTGAAATATTAGGTGTCTTCTCTATGTACAATTTGTCAATTGTCAAGTTTTCCCGATAATGTTAACATTACCCAATGGACACACATCCTGGCTTTAGCTAAAAATAGCTAATCAAGCTCAAGCTGAGATAAGAGATGAAGGAGCGTGTGAGGAATAATGGGAACGCTGTGCCAAATATGTTTCGGAATGGCCAGGGGGTAAAGAGTTGCTTTAAAAATACGTACATACAATACTACTTTATATGAATCGACAAAAAACATCACATAAATAAAGGATTCATTGCAACAGTTTTTTGACATAAAGACACAAAGTTTGAGTCAGATGTTTGGCCACTGGTTGTAAATTTATTTTATGAATGCCGATTTGTGCCTCCTGTCATCAAAACAAGAGGAACGAGAGGAACTAGATTGAGGGTTGCCCAGTTCTTTTCGGGCTGTGTTGGGCGAAGATAAGAGTATGTGGCATATTAATGTTTATGCATGGCCTCTGTCAAGGTGAGGACAACCAATTTAGTACCATTAAAACTGACCATTTTATATAACCTTGATGGATATCCTAAACCGTAATGCATAAACGTCTAACGCGAATTAACTCTAACCTTGAACCTACGCCTGAATCAGATGCAGCTTCTTGTTAAACTGAGTACTGGCCAAATGTCCTGACTTCACTGGATTTTCCTTGATTTACACACAGATTTGCCTAGACACAAACCATTGAAAACTGGCGTTTTAAATGGACACTCGTGTGTATGTGTGTTATAGGGGTCCTTGCATGGTTTTGTGTGGTCGCACTGTTTGTTGCAACCATTCAATGGAATATGGACTGTAAATATTTGAAGAATGAACGTTTTAATTGCCACCTACAATACCATTGCACTGATAGTGATTTCCGTTAGACACCAAAAACGTAACTGGATTGCACTATTTTGACGTTGAACGACGACAGAAGTTTTTCTCCGGGAGATTAGCAGGTGTTGGCTGGCTAGCAGCTTATTTAAATTGGGATTTGTTAGCTCGCTAACGTTAGCTGGCTAGCAAACAAACCAACTCAAGCGAGATCATCCGAAACAGGTACTGTGCTAGCTAATGATAGCGCCTTAACTGATTGTATTTATAGTGCACGCAGCTAGTTACTTTTTAACAATGAATAGCTGTAGTCGACTTTGCCATAACGTGGTAGTGACAGTCTGTCAACAAGATGCAAGACGTAATCACGAAAAAGTACTCTACGTTGTTTGCTAATTGAGTAACGTAACTCAGTTCTCTCGCGTTGTTCGGAACAGAAATCCAAGGAGTGTTCCTCCACTGTGGTCCTCTAAAGACTTGCCCTCTGATATCTGCATAGAACCATGGAGGAGTCGGCAAGCACCATAGAGGTCACTGTTAAGACCCTGGACTCCCAGAGCCGAAGCTACACCGTCCGTGGCGGAGTATGTTATTGCTTTCTGTGGTTCATTGTTGGCATGTTTTTTAGCCACTGTTTTAGCCTGCAAGAGCATATCCGTTTCTTCAATATGCGTTTCAGGACACGTCTGTATGGCCTTTATCCTGTCCGTATGAATAATGGTAGCATCTGGCTGAATGAACAGGATCGCACCTCCTGTTTCAGTACAGTGAGGAATGCCCCCTGGACTGGACTAGTCCACTGCAGGGAACAGTAATGTACTAACAATGCACTTAGCCTGTTGTTTCCCCCTCAGTTAACAGTGAAGGAGTTCAAAGAACACATATCTGCATCTGTGGAGATCCCAATGGACAAGCAGAGACTGATCTACCAGGGCAGAGTGCTGCAAGACCAAAAGACACTAAATGAGTACAGTGAGTAGAAAAGCCAGCACCCGCTGTATTATTCTATCTGAAGGACTCTAAGTAATACACTGCAGGCATACATATTGTATGTGTGTGTATATATATATTATATATATTTGTAAGAGAGCAAAACATTGTTCATATATGGCTGGAAATACCACACACTGTTACTTTAGAAGTTCTAGTACTTTTGCACATCGAAGAATAGTTCTCCAGCATCCTCTGTTCCTCACTCTCACCTCAGACGTGGCTGGTAAAGTAATCCACCTGGTGGAGCGTGCACCTCCTCAGACCTCCCAGTCTGTTGGCGGGGGAGGAGGGGTTTTGTCAGGAGGCACGGGGGGCGACGCCACTTCCACATCCCAAGGAGGCTCCCAGGACCGTAATGGGAATAGCTATGTCATGCTGGGAACCTTCAACCTGCCTGTCAACATTATGGACCCGCAGCAGATACAGGTGAGAGCAGTTCCGGTTGTGGGGAGGCCTTCCAGGACCTCCGGAGTGTCATGCTGTTAATATTAACTGACAACACAGGGCAAGGGCCACTGGGATTCGAGTTTGAGCATTAATGAATAATTAAAAGGGATCTGGTAGCAGCGGTAAGGATGCGTGTGTGTATGAATGAGTAGGGTCAGTCAATCCAGTTCAACTTTCGGCATTTGAAATGGAATGTATTTGAGCTAGTTTGTAATGGATCCCCTGGTCTAATGGATCCCCTGGTCTAATGGATCCCCTGGTCTAATGGATCCCCTGATTTAATGGATCCGCTGGTCCTGCCATCCTTCGGATGGCCTTTTTCAGATACCGCTGTGGATGAAAGACCTGGTTGTTGGGGCGATCGGCCCCTATTGATTTGAGACGTGGTATTTATAGGCTGGTTCGCAGTGTGACACGCCAGGCTCTTTTAATCACCTTAAGGACTGGAGCAGCTGTCACTCCCTCTTGACAACATTAGTGGGGTTGATAGTACATGAGAAGTCTTTTGCCGTGCAAAGGAACTTAAAACTGCTGTCTCATGACTGTAGCTTTGTTGAAGTGTATTGGGTTGTAATCTGCTTTCCTTTATAACATCAACAGACATATCCTTTTGCTAATTTTTGAGACATGGTTGTCCTGGTGCCACAACTCATCGTTGTTGGTTTTCTATTATTGTGGTGTCATCTGGAAACCTGATAATGAAGTTGGTGTCATGCAGAGTCTCGTAGGCATGGGAGTAAAGCAGAGGACTGACGACACATCCTGAAGGGGCCTTGGTGTATTGAGTCAGGGGACCTCATAGTCTTTATTGTGAGAATAACACGCATCTTAAGAATGTAGTCAAACATTTCTTTGGGGTTCCAGATGCGTCTCTAGATTTGGTTGTGTGTTTATTAATGAAGCCCCATCTGTGTGGTGATAAAAGTGTATTAACTAAATGAATTGGCAGATGCAATTACAGCAGATGATGGTGGGTGTTGGAGAAGCAGGAAGGGGTACCAGAGTCGGCAGCGGTACTGGAGTAGGTCCTCAATACTTGATAGATATGTTACTAATACTGCTACCACTGTTACCGCTACAGGCTAACGCGGGGGGGTATGTTCATGCTGATGGTCTGATTTTTGTTTTGTTTTTAGAGCAGCGGCTCGGTGGATGTGCATATCAACATGGACCAATCAGTGCAGAGCGAGCCCAGAATGAGGCTGCAGTTGGCTGAGACCTTGCTACGAGATATCCAATCCATAATCCACAGACTGGAGGTACAGGAAGAATTGCGGACAATGCTACCCTATTTTATTCAATGCTCAACGGAATACTCTTTCTAGTGCAGAGGTCACCTCATAGGTGTGTTTGCAGGGTCCGTCCGGTGAGGTGCCGTCTCAAGCTGAGCCAGATGCATTGCAGTCCTCCGCGTCGGCTACTACGGGAGCCTCGCAGCCTATGGACACCTCCCCTCCTGCCCCTGCTCCGCCGACCCCCCCTCCTACCTCCTCCACACAGACCGAGGGAGCACCCCACCCCGGGCTTGGGTAAGTCCTGACCCAACCACGGTGGTGTGTTGGACGAACCACTGTAGCCCGGCATTAGAAATGTCTCCTCTCTTCTCCCCCAGCCACCCCAGCCCAGCGGAGCTAGTGGAGGTGTTGTCAGGGGTGAGGAGGGTGGAGGAGAGGCTTCGTCCGTTCATAGAGAGGACTCACTCCATCCTGGGAGCGGCCACATCTGCAGACTACAACAACAATGTGAGGAAGCTTTTTTCAGTCCACACCTTGTTACCCCGTTTTCACTTCGAACCTGAACTCCTGGGACATTTTACTTAGCAGTGGTAGTGGCAGTGGCCCGTGAGAAGTCAGTCCGCTCTTCTTTCCTCCAGACCCAGGGGAGAGAGGAGGACCAGCGGATGCTGAATCTGGTCGGGGAGTTTCTACGTCTCCTTGGAAACACCCTGGTCACCCTTAGTGACCTGCGTTGTAACCTGGCGTCTCCTCCCCGCCGACACCTCCACGTGGTTCGACCCATGTCCCACTACAGCTCCCCTGTCCTGCTGCAGGGTGGTATGCCCCACCACGGCCCCTTCCCAGTAGGTCACTATGGACGCTTGTTACCGTACCCCAGAATGGCAGCCGAACCGCACCGACAGCATTTATCTGTTGATCTGGTGAAAATCTGAGGGCCCAGTTTGTTGCCTCTGTTTTCCTGGGACGTTATTAACATGACTCGTGTCTTCAGATAAACCTATCGAATCCTGGAAATCTGGGAAACATGGGGACCACAGTGACCATGACAACCAATGGGAGACAGGCAACTGAGGGCCATCCTCAGCCCTCTCAGTCTACTGGCCCGTCAGAGGGACAGGCCCCGCCTCCACATTTCAATGGAGCCAATCTGCAGTTGAGCCAGGGGGCTCCTCGTGTGATCAGAATCACCCATCAGACCATGGAGCCTATGGTCATGATGCAGATGAACCTGGACGGTGAGGGAGGGGCCACTTACGTTTCATGTCAGTACGTTCTATCGTCATACCAAACCCTGGAACTCATGTTATGTCTTCTAGTGAACCTTGCGGGTGTGATGTAGCAGGGGGGGAGCATTAATTACCCTGTGTTTTGGGGAACCTGTGTTTTGATTCTGTGTCTCTTTTAGATTCAGGCAGCAGTCCTCAGGTCCAAGGACAACAGATTCCTATGAGCACAGCACAGCCTGGTGAGGGACATCTTCTAGGGTTATCATGTAATAATGTTCACTGTTATAGTGTATGGTGGAGCAGGGCCATATTGACACACACCAACACAGCAATACATTTACTGAATTTAAGTGACACCAGTAGAATGAATTGCCCCATTAACAATCACCTATCTTAAACAAATTATACATTTCAGACTTCACATTTCTCTAGTATGGGCTACCTACTTTGATCAACAATATAAGCAAAGTGACTACGGGGGGGTTGTGTTCTTTGCCCTAACCACAGGGTAACCTCCAGGCAACCTTTTAAGGACACTTGAACTTCAGGCCCGGGGCGTGTTACTGACTTACGCGTCAAAGTATTTCTTTTTGCTGTTGAAGGTGCGACCCCAGTACACATCCCAGGCCTTCCTCCGGAGTTCATGCAGGCCATCGTCCACCAGATATCCCAGCAGGCTGCTGCCATGGCTACCGCCTCCGCTGGACCGCCAGGCTCTGACCCCTCTGCCGCCCCTCACAGCACTCTGCCCCCGGGGGCGAGGGTGGTGATCACGCGGCCCTCGTTTTCACCCCACGTCCCCCAGCCCGTCGGCACCAGGGGTACCGCTGTGAACCTCGGGGCTTCTGTGCCCTCTGCTGGCGGAGAACCCAACCTACAGGTGAGCAGAGGCAGAGGTTAGGATGTATGCGAGGAGGGACCACGCGTGTGTTTGTGCGGTTGCCCTACACATGCCTCAAGTGCACACGTGCGTGTGCTTGTGTTCCAGGGCATGCCTCTGGCGCCCTCTTCCCTAACTCAGATGATCAGTGGCCTGGTAGGACAGCTACTGATGCCTGGCCAACAAGTGCAGAGCCAGATGCCAGGACAGATGCCAGGACAGATGCCAGGACAGATGCCAGGCCAGATGCCAGGCCAGATGCCAGGCCAGATGCCAGGCCAGATGCCAGGCCAGATGCCAGGACAGATGCCAGGACAGATGCCAGGACAGATGCCAGGACAGATGCCAGGACAGATGCCAGGACAGATGCCAGGACAGATGCCAGGACAGATGCCAGGACAGATGCCAGGACAGGTACCTGGACAGCAAGGTACAAATTAATTGGGTTTGTTTGTTTTTTTTGTTTTTTTGTAGAGTGAAGTGTAATGGCTTTCCTTATCTCTTTTGTATATTGAAAGTATAAGACACGAGGGGGGAATGGTATGTGGCCAATATACCACGGCTGGCTTGAATGCCGATTGGCTGATAGCCGTGGTGTATGAGACCGTATATCACGGGTATGACATCACAACACTGTTGGCTGCTTTAATAACGTTGGTCACCTGTTCTTCAGTGCAACAACAGGTCTTAGCCGTGTTATATTGGTCATCCCACCCTCAAACCTTTACAATACATTTACAATGTTTCTTTCCTGTATTCTGTTTAAAAAAATATACATTATGGTCTTCCCAGTTCCTTCAGATGACCAGACCTTCACCACCTCCTCCAATGCCTCACACTCCTTCTCTTTCTCAACTTCGTCCTCTTCGTCCTCCTCTGCCTCCTCCTCTTTTTCCTCCTCCTCCACCTCCTCCTCTAACCCTCTCCCTCCACACCAACCTTGTGGAGCAAATACCTCTGGCCAGACGTCAACCCACACTACAAGCACAACCTCCGTGGGCCAGCCACCGGAGGGGGTCCCAGAGGCCAACATAGCCCAAATCCTTGGCTCCCTGCTTGGGGGTGTAGGCGCTCAGGGGGCCCCTGGTTCTGGATCTAACCCACACATTACTGTGACTTTACCTGGAGTCCCAGGTTTCTTCCAGGGCATGTCAGAATTCATCCAGGTGAGAAATAACATTTTTAAACTTAACAGTATCTTAGGATCAGTAAACTGTTACTACACTTAAATATATATTGTTGTAACTACTTCAAGTAGTTGTATCCAGTAGATGTTGAAGTAGTCTTTACTATTAGAAGTTGTTTCCATTTAGTCGTCACCGTTACGAGTAGTCGTCACCGTTACGAGTAGTCGTCACCGTTACGAGTAGTCGTCACCGTTACGGTAGTCGAAGTGTAAAAACCTGAAAACGACGTGCCTGTATAACTAGTTACCCTGTAGTTTGTCTCCCATTTCCAGGCTAACCAACCCATCTTCTCTCGACCCTCATCTGCGCCCCCACCCGGCCAGGAGCCTCCCGCAGGCCCTGGCGCCCCTCCCCCTCACACCCCTAGAGGTGGAGAGGACCCCACCCTGAGTCCGGAGCTGTTCACAGGTATTGTCCAGGGGGTCCTCTCCACCATGATGGGATCTCTGGGGGCTCCGCAGGGAACCGGGGAGAGCATTGCTCAGTTCATCCAGAGGCTGTCTCAGACCACCAACCTCTTCGCCCCCGGATCTGGTGACGCTGTCGGTGAGCAGGCCGACGCTAAATCACCTGGTGGGGTTCATGGGAGAGTTTAAGTTTATTGGTCCTGCTTTACTTGATCTCCGAGCTCCTCTGTGTGCAGGGTTCTTCGGGGACCTGTTGTCCCTGGTGTGTCAGAGTTTGTCCATGGTGGACATGGTTTTGTTGCTTCATGGTAACGCCCAGCCGCTCAGCCGGATCCAGCCTCAGCTCACCGACTTCTTCAACCAGCACTATCTGCAGGGGGGAGAGCCGACTGACGCCAGTATTAGTGTGAGTGCTTCTACGGCCTTTTCTTGGGCTCTACTGCCCCCTGCTGTTTTCTATTAGATTATCACGTCAAGGCATGTAGCATCTCACCGCAAGCTTAGGTACGCTCTCTGTTTCAGTCAGCCTTTGATGACCATGTGTTGTTGTCTTTGCAGGCAGCTTCCGAGGAGCTCATCAATGGTCTGGAGGAGTACATAGCAGAGAGCTTTGTAAGTTGGGCTCTTAAACTGTGTTTTTGATCATGTTGTAATTAACCCGGCCCCGCCTCTCTCTCACAATGTGATAATGTGTTGATACTGTTGTAATATGGGTCCTGTCTCTCTCAGGCCACAGTGACGGTGAGAGATGGAGTGGACATCAATGAGACCAACATCTCTTTCCTTAGACAGCAGTTCACAAACATGTCCACACACATTCTTCGCTGCACAGGTAAAACACTGCTTCACAATACCAAGTCGGAACCAGAACCTGTGAGGATGAATAATAAGTACCCTTCTGCTGATGTTCCCGTTAGCCAGCTGTGCAAGTCGTGCAATGTCCTAGGACCGTTTGAATACGTACAGAACATGCATAGTTCTATAATACATCTGTTTTTCCGTAACAAATGTATTTTCACACTTAACATTTGCAGTGCTGGCTAAAGGGGCTTGAGTTGAGTCTGTGCCCAGAGGAGCCTCACCCACGTTGTTTGTCTGACTGCTAACAATTAGGGATGTCAATTGGACAAGATTTTACTAACCGAATATTATAATAGGTATTATTCCAATAGTATTCGGTTAACCGAAATGTTTTTAAAAATGACAGATACAACGTTCTGCGCGAAGAAGAGGGTGTATTTCTAGTGTAACTTTGGCTTAATGCCCATTTGTGTGAGTAAATAGCGAGTGCGCATATGGAGGAAGCTTGAGGGTGGTAGACAAGGAAATCTCTGTTACAGATCTAGAAGACAATATTTATCAACACATAACACTGGCTTTATTGGATGTCTTTATTGAGCTATTTGCTTAACTCAGTGTTTTCTGCGCTCTTAAACGCCTTTAGATTCCACAGGCGAGCTTCGCGTTCATATTTTTTCTGTACGTAACATTCATTCAGTATAGTATATTCCATCTTCACTTGAATGAGTTAATATTCATCCACTTGCTAACAGTCGGCTATGCAGTATATATTGCGTCATTCGGACTGGCTGGATCCCAACACACTACCGCTTTGACTGAGGATTGTAAACAACAAACACGTGTGAAGGAGCCGCATGTTATGAAAAATTCTACGTTTTCAATATTAGAATTTTTATAGTATTTAAAAAAATCAATTAATAATTTCAACCACTTAACATTAAGGAAAAAAAAATACTCTAAATAAATTTAAGGTTGTCGCATATACATCTCTCCATGCCCATCCCAACCTTAACGCACTACCCAACAACAGCAGGACTACCTAAATCAGTTGGTCAGCATAATTGTGTGTGTGTGTTTTCCCTGCAGACCACACATTTGGCCCCCGCCTGCTGTTACTCTGCACCCAGGGTTTGTTTGAATGTCTGGCTCTCAACCTGTACTGCCTCCGAGGGGAACAGCGAGCACTCACCCAAGTCATCAACCACCGCATTGTTAGTGCCTTCCTCCACATTGCCCTGTAACACTGCTATCCCAGAAACCACATGCACTGGAAACCACATCCAATCTACAAATGGCCACAAACTGAATGTAGATCATTTTCAGTTGCAGTAAGGTCTGGTTGCCAAACTCACTGAATCGGTTTTATCACATGGTACCTGGTGGGACAGGAATGCATTGACCCACCCATACACACACTATTCCCACAGATGAGGATGTCAGCAGAGGTCAACCCCAGCCTGGTCAACTGGCTGACCAGTATGATGTCCATGAGACTCCAGGTGATCCTGGAGCACAACCCGGTCACCCAGAACCAGATCCAGCACTACGTCATCCACACTCGGCTGGCGGGGCCAGATGCTGGGCCGCACCCTGGCAACGCGAAGGTGAGGGAATGTGTGTTGGGTTCGGAGGAGCCTGACAGCATTTGGTCGCTACGACGTCACCTAGACCCACAGCGTAGGTCTTTATAAAGCACAGCTGTTCTCGCTCCTTCTCCTTATGTTTGGATACATCTTTAGTAGTCAAGTTGACCGGGTTTTCTCCCTCCCTGGCGTAGATGGAGGAAGGTCTGTCCCCAGCCCCAGCCACCACGGCAGAGGAGGCCATGGCTTCATCAGGGGACAGGCAGGAGGTTGGAGGAGCACCCCCCGGGGGGGCCAACGCCCTGCGGAGAGCGTCGTCAGGGGAGACTAGAGAGGGTGCTGCCATGGCGGCAGGGGGAAAGGAGGAGTCTGGAGGAGAGGTGGAGTCCTGGGCAGCTGTGGTACCGCCTGTAAGGGCTTTTGTTGGAACTGTTTTTCCTGGGGTGAAACTCACCGCTGATTCTGATGCCTAGCTCGTTGTAAACCTTGCGGACGTAACATAACGTCATGGATGCCCTGGGAGTCTCCTTGGACCGTGCTTGAGAAAAGCTCGTTCAGGGGTTCAGTGCCTAGATTGAGGACACAATGGAAGGTGTCATTTAGAATACCCAAAATCACACAAGAGTTTTCCCCAGTTGGAAATTTCAACTTGTGACCCCAGGTTTGAGGCTCTCCTGTTTACGTGTGTGTGTGTGTGTGTGTGTGTGTCTGTTCGGATCAGGAGTGGGTTCCCATCATCAGACACGACATGCTGTCTCAGAGGAAGATGAAGGCTCAACCCCCTCTGTCTGATGCCTACCTGCACGGAATGCCTGCTAAGAGGAGGAAGGTGAGTTGTCCACCTGGTGAGAAACCTAATGGCACCCAGTCTATATTAGATCTCCAGGAGGGCTCTAACCCCGACCGAGGCTCTCTGGTTACTGTTCACGGATGTATCGTTATCCATTTCAGACCCACCAGGGGGACGGCCCTCACCTGTCCCTGTCTGAGGCAGTGAGTCGGGCTGCCAAGACAGCAGGTGTGAGACCCGTCACTACCCCAGGCAGCCTCCAGGTGGAGCTAGAGGAGCCAGAGCTACAGGAGGCCTACCAACAACAAGTACGTTATGGCCAGTGTCGCTTTCTGAGGGCCACAACATCTTTCCTAAGGCAATCACATACACATACTAATACGCAGTTACTCTAAGTGGAGGCATTTTGTGTTTGTGAACAAGGCCACAACATGGCCTCCATTCTGATAACTCATGTTTCAGGTGAGGAGTGACATCCAGGATAGAGTGAGGGACGACCCAGACTTCACCTCCCAACGTTTCCCCAACACACATCATGCTTTCCCTTTAGATGACTCTTGAATCTCATTGGTCCTCAGACCTGTTAGCCACCCCATTTGGCCATGTCTCTCCTGGATGATTTGTGATCTGCACTTGTCTGTAACCCATTTGTAGTCCATCATACACAACCAGGATATACTTAGGAGTGCTTGCATCATGTCAATTGTTTGACAATTCTGTCCTCGACACCCTGTACCAATGATGAGGTATCAACCCATAACATGTCATTCCATTCAGCTCCACTACATGCGTTGCCATTAACATTGTGTCAGTGGGATGTTCTACCTGCGACAGCTGATACCCAGCAAAATAGGATTTTGTGGAATGATATAAATTTACAAGAGAATCAAAAGTGTGACGATTCCTGAGCCTGACCGTTCGATGAATGGGTGATGTCCGACCCCCACGGCTGTAGGTCGTTTGGCCCTGTTTCTCATTAAGCTGCCAAGGAAAAAGACCGTCATTGTTAACTAAGAGCTTGAAACCTGTCGGTCATCATTAATTGTGGGGTAATTCCCACAATGCACCACATTCCATTCCATCAAGCTCATTCCTGACTGGTTGTCATGTTTGTTGGTCCCTATGAGCCTGTTTTAACTTGTAAATTAGCACAAATTGTACATTGTATTAATAAGCTGATGTAATAATGCTGTTGTGATAATGCAGCTGAGGTTTGTTAGTCAGAAACTAAGTTTACATATGCTTGTGTTTAGATCAGCATCCTGCCTAGAGATAAGAGGTGCAAACTCTACATGTATGCTAGCTTTGTTCCAACCAATGTTCTGCTTACAAGTAAAAGGGGTATGCTGGTCTACCCAGACTACATTTTACATTCAGAATAGAGGTTTGGAAAGGTCAAGAGGTTAGGGGTTGTTTTCATGTAGTCAGTCCCTTTATGTGTTTAGCTATTATTGTGTGAGTAAAGAGCTCAATGGTGTTTTAACCATAATTGTGCATTTGTAAGATTAACATAATCAAAACAATAAAAGAAACATGTCACGGAATATATCTCTCTTCAGGTAACCACCGCTTTGATTTTTAGAACTTGGTTGTTGTAAAATGTTGAATGCTCCGCAACTTGTGAACTTTACTTTGCAATAAATATTACTTCTGGATGCCATGAGATATCCCACTCTTGAAGCCTTTCTATTACACAGTAGGACTAACTATGATATTGATTTGTTATACACAAATGGCTTAAAGTAAAGACTCTAGGCCTTTTTTCAAATAACAGTTGACCAAAGTATTTGGTCACCACTAATCTTAATTTCATGATTAACATTACATAACCTGTGTTTATTCAGAATCTATACCGATATAGGAAATAAACAGAAATTAGAAAAAATTAAATTGACCAATATTTCATAGAAGCCTTTGGCCAGAACAACTGCAACCTAACTTCCTATAATCATAGAGGAATGTCCTACATCCACGTGCAGGCAGCTTGGCTTTCTGTTCTTGTGCAAACTGCTCCATATCCTAGATTTAGAACAGTGCCTCCCAATTTATTTCTTTTCTCCTCCATACACGTTTTCAGTAGGATATAGATCTGGACTTGGGAATGGTTCAGTGTTTTGGCCTGAACCAATCCTGGGGGTTTTGTGTAGTGTGAAGTTAACAGACAACCAGCTTTCTGATACTGGGTTTGCAACTGCACTTCAATAGGCCCGGGTATTGTTGTACATGCACTTGTACTACCCAAAGGTAGCGAAACATCCCCAAAACACCTCTGAACCCCTTCCGTGTTAAGGGTTTTGTTGTTTCTGTAAACATATTTGGAGTGCTTTACCAAAAAACATAAACATTTGTCCCCATCTGTCCTTAAGGATTTGGGCAAATTACAGTCAGGCTTTCCATGCAACACCCAGTTTAGGGTTACATTTCTATGTAAAAAAAAAAAAATGCTACCACTACTGCACTTCGATCTGAACAACAGTGTCTGCAACAAAACAACTCATTTAACAATCTTAAATGTAAAAACTTGGAAAGGTGCTAATGAAGGACAGGATGATATGACAGTCAGCACTTATCTCAATTGTTTTATTCACATACATGGTCAGGTTTTATAACACAGGTTGTTATTAAACCCAATACGTTTCAGAAAATAACTAGTATCATAAACTGCGGGGGGTGGGCCTGTGGGATGAATCTGGCCCATGATCTCTTCGAGCCGGGTCTCGATACAGTTAAGTAAAACATTAAATACATACAGGCATGGTTTGGCAGGCATGGATTGAGTCTTGGACAAAAACAATAAAATTCAATAGAAGACTCCAGTCCTAGACTAGTCTCAATCTTTGTTTGTGATACTGGCCCATTAAGTCTTAAACTACACAGAAAATATGTATGCATAGTTAGAAATATTCTCTTTCCCCCAAAAAAATATATTTGTACAATAAAACAAATCTTAGGCCATCTGTTGAATTTCTAAATTCACATGTTGCCCTTAAGTGAAACTTTTTTTGCCAAACCAAGTTAGTATTAACAACTTACTTGACAGGGCTCATTGTATCTTTAAAGTGTTCCGATATAATTTGTAACCTTCATTGCACACTTATTCCACATTCACACAAGGTATTATGTAGGCCTTATGTAAGCCTTATGTAGGCCTTATGTAGGCCTTGCCCTTTCTAGTTAAAATATTTCTGACGACTAACGTTAGGGCTGGATGCGAATAAATTGTAACTGAGAAATTGGCTCAGACTTGCAGCTTCATGTTAAACAGAATAGAACACTAATCTTCCAGGATGGTAAAGCTAAATCTTACAAATACCGTGGTTCTCTACTGACCGAGTTGCTTACATCTATATGCTAACACATGCATGCTCGGGAACCTTCATTTTTAATAGCAAATACAAGTCGTTAACTGAAACATATTTTAGAAACATGGTGGAAGGTAGCATAGTTGACGCAGAGTTATACACAGGTGCAACTTATAATTAAGTCGTCAAATTCAATTAAGTCAATGGAGTCACTTGTTGTCCTAACAGACTCAGACTGAAGCTGTTCATTCTTCTCCCTGACCGCCTGTATGGCATCAGGGCTGGGTGAGGTTGTGAAGAAAGTAAGATATAATCTCCTCAACAAAGACGACTTGATTTAATACACTTTGACATAAGTATTGCGAGATTCACGTGCACACTTTAAAATAAATGTATTTTAGTGGTTTGTACAGAGACAGGCCGACAAACAACGTCATAAATCCATATTGGCCTCTGTGGCCCCCTCCAAATAAAGACCCAGATTCATCAGCAAGGCATTACACCAGGGACATCTGTATGACAAGGACTCCAGTCACCAACGTGTCCCCCTTTAGAATAACATTTATAGTGACAATCAATTCTCAATTACAATTTCTTTTCAAGCATTTAACAGTCTTCACTGAGCAAAGTGAATATAATATATGCCACACATCTGATCATTTTATAAGCAGTGGGCTATGCAGAGTAGGAACTTCCAGACCCAGGAAGTGGTCAAACATCACAGGCAGTCACTCAGCACTGTGCAGTAAACAAACTCAGGGTCCTGACATGACTTGCTGGATTGCAAATCAAAAGCCGTAGTTTTGACTCTATTGTTTTGGAGGTCCAGAGAGATAACTTCAACTGAAAGGTTGCGGAGGTGAAACATTTCAGTGTTTTTTATATTTATTTTCAGAGGTGGTCAAGAGGGCGATGCCATCTGTAACTAATACTTTGTGCTACCAACCCCAACAGTTATATCCCAACTGACCTTTCTGTCAGTCTGTCAGTCTGTCCGTCCGTCCGTCTATCTACATGTCTGTCCATCTATCTATGTGTCGGTCTACGTGTCTATCCGTGTTCCTGGCGGTCTGCGTGTCGGTCTGTGTGTCTGGCCGGTGTGTATCAGTCACTCATTAAATCTCTATAACATGAAATGGCTTCCGCTGTCCCCTGGACTCTTCTCAGTCTCTGCCTGGTCGTCACCCCCTGGACTCCTCTCAGTCTCTGCCGTGTCGGAGGGAAGAGAGCAAGGGGGGTAGGAGGTTGAGGGCCGGCCTGTGCTCCTGGACGCCCAGCGCTACCAGCGCCCCCGCTAACAGTGTGGTCACCCTGGGCAGGATGGGGGGCTGGGCCCTCATCACCTGGAGGGGGACAGGAGATCAACACTCAGGTTTAAGGGGATTCCTTTTAACCAGGCAAATGAATTGTTAACGTCAGGAGACCACAGGACCACTCACTTTCTCCACTTTGTGACAGTGTATAAGTCCGTCATGACCAATGTAGAAGGTAGAGAAAGCGTCGTATGACCTATGGAAAAAATATTCACTTGATCATGTAGAAAGTTGTCCATGTATTCCCTATGGAAGGTGTCCATGTATTCACTATGGAAGGTGTCCATGTATTCACTATAGAAGGTGTTTACGTATTCACTATAGAAGGGGTCCATGTATTCACTATAGAAGGTGTCCATGTATTCACTATCGAAGGGGTCCATGTATTCACTATGGAAGGTGTCCATGTATTAACTATAGAAGGTGTCCATGTATTCACTATGTGAACTGCAGGTGAAGACAAGATGCCTGCCAGGTGTACCTGTAGAGGTCCGTTTTGTCCTTGCGGTAAAACCTCAGCAGCAGAGACAGGAAGGGCAGTCCCCTGACCCTCCACCTGGCCTTGATGCTCCGGTCCTCCTGGTGCTTGGTCAACTTAAGCACCTCTAACCTGGCGTCAGCATAGTAACACTGACACAGCAGCTTCCACAGGGACAGGCTTAGCTGGTACACAATTCTGCCCCTGGAAGACAGAGACACAGCAATGCTGTAATACACTATGAGCAACCTGAACCCTCTAAATACCAGGGCTCCAGCCGACTTTATTTTATAACCCCGTTTCCAAAAAAAGTCAGGACACTGGGTAAAATCCTAATTAAAACAGAATGCAACGATGGGCAAATCATTTATCCTATATTTAACCTAATATACCCTGTTCACAATAAGAAAACACTGAAATCACACATCGGGTCTTGATTAACAAAATATATTAATGATCAAAACCTTTACGGTACACTGTGTCATTTGTTGAGAACAAAATGATGTAACAACCATCAATGGAAACCAAAAATCACCAACCGATTGATAAATGGATTAAACAAAAAAAAAATCTAAGAAAACAATTGAAATAACAGGCTGTTCCAACTAGCGTGAATTTCATCTCATTATGTGACTCAGCATTGTAAATGGCCCCCACGTATCTGTCTGCACTCTAAACAACGTCTGGGCATGCTACTGATGAGACAGCGGATGGTGTCCTGAGGGATCTCCTCCCAGACCTGGATCAGGGCATCAGTGATCTCCGGGACAGTCTGTGGTGCTACTTGGTGTCGTCGGATGCACTGAAATGTAACGTCCCAGAGGTTCTCAATTGGATTCAGGTCTGTGGAACGCGAGGGCCAGTCAATAGCCTTTGCCAAATGTGTCCGTTTCAATGTTTGATAATTTTTTTTATTGAATACAAGGTTTAAAGGATTTGCACATCTTTGCGTTCTGTTTTGGAAACGGGGATGTAGTTCAGGAAGATATCTACTGCCAAGGGGCCAGAAAGAAAAATGTACCTGGTTTTGGCATTTAGTATACAGTTGACGAACTCAATGTCATTTGTGTACATGGTGTAGTCATGACTTTTCATGAAGAAACTTGGAAGCTGCAAATCAAACAGATTATTATTATTAATACTGATCGCTACATTTTAGTGAGTACTATCCCCAAGAAATGAATACTCCTCTCCCTTCTTTTTTTTTTACCTCAATCCTCAGCTTTTCGTACACCAAGGCCAGTTTCTCCTCCTCCTCCTTCTCCCCGTCACTGTGACCGCCCTCCATTGTCTTTCTCTCTGCATAGCTATACAGAGAGCTGGGGAGAAACCGTGACAACTCCTCGTCTAGTCCAATCGCATGGCCTAATTTGTCCCCGTAACCAGGCAACGGCTCCAGCCCGGGACAGTGGAAGCAGTAGAACCTAGATCCGTACATGAACGGAGCGGGGCAGCCTTCGGCCTCGAATAGGCTCCGGAACGATCCTCTCTCCCGCTTTCCAGTATCAGCACCCCCCACTTGATGCGGCTTCGTTCCGACACTGATGTCATCTTCTCGGCTGCCGTCCACCGTGGTCAGGGGGTAAAGGAACTCCGCAGTCCTACCGAGTCCTACCGGAGCCATGAGCTCTCCCAATTTAGTCAGCCCAAACAAAGGCACCTCCACCAGGGTGTGCTGGCCATCACACTCCCCGAGTCCAGGCCGCACCAGCACGCACAGGCTGACAGTCTCTTCCCAGTCCTCGTCAAGGACTGGGGGCTTTGGGCTTTGGCCCTGGCAGTAAGGCTGTGACCAGGCCGGCTGCTTGATGTTCTGGTACCGGAGACTGTTAGGGGGGACCTGGGCCCATGGTGTGCAGCTCAAAGACCGGTTCTGGTCATGCCACTGCAAATCCAACGCCTGCAAATTTCCACAAGACAGGGAAAGGTGCACAGGATTTTCATACAGAATATATATTTTTTCAATTTCAGTATGGGTTAATGTGAAAACAACACTGACATATAACAGAACAGTTCAAAGTGTTATTCAAATATACTTCAGATCGGTACGTTACCTGTGCAAGACTCCAGCACCGCCACCGCTCAACCGGTGGTCTGTTGCCATGGTTTCTCAAACACCCCACCCACAAACCAATGCCTCCTCTACATGCAGCCATTCAAACCAGGGAGGCTGGGGTAACCCCGGTAACCGGAGCGGCAGGAGACACCCCCGATCACCAAGGGACAGGGGTTCGAAACAACTCTGACAGTCACAAGATCAGCACCATCCCACCACAGCTCAGAGAACAAAACCACAGTTTATCTTGACGTTTATCCTTTCAGTCCCAAACTGGACATCCAGTTCTTACCTTCCCCCGGCAATCTGTAACTATAGCTTCAAAAAGAAAGAGAGGACAATGTTTGTACCTTAATTGATATATTACTGCAAAACAAGTAATTGATAACAATCCGTGTGTTGGTGTGCTTCATTCATAGGTTGTTGTAAAGCATACACTAATAGGCAGTGAACTGTTTTTCTGCCGTGCTAGGCAGGCATACATACAGTACATGTATGCTACTCTACTATTCATAACACATACCTCGATCATGACAGGACAGACATGTGGTGACCAGGGTGATCCTGTACATGTCACAAAGAAACTGTAAACCAACCCTTTTAATTACCGATAACATTGGCATATAGCAGAGTATTTCAAATCAGTGGGAATAATTGTAGACAGAGAGATTAAACGTCAGGTTCAATATCCTTTTATCTGAAAAAACTAAGTATTGTTAGTGCTCATCTACAAACGGTATATAACGTTTTTTGGAGAGCTACAAAGCAATCAGAGTAGCACATGACTGAGTAGCAAAACATGAGGGGAAACAGCAAAGGAAACCACAAGATCCTAATTTCTACGCGGGCGTCTGGTTCATCGGTTTTCAACCAGCCCATAATTACAGTTGTAAGCATCGTGATGGTACTTCAACTACATTAGAACAATAATCGGGATACATTATATCCCATGCATAAATTAACGCCTGGCATTGCAGTGTGCGGCACCGTTAACGTTCCTTAGCTAGTTACTTCACTACAGAGTTACATTAACAGGCTAGCAGCATGATCATGTTATATCCACTCCCATGCTTAGCTCGTATACATCGTTAGCATAACATTGGGTTAGAAAAGGTTAGCTAGCTACAAGCTAGCAGGCATACCTGTGTCAGAAGCCAGTTGGATAAAAATCTTCAGTGAACTAGTTTAGTAACGACCAAATGCTATGACAGCACTCCCATGAGTCAGGGGTTTTAATATGGACGTATTTAATGTTTTTTTAAATGTGAAGTAATTTAACGTTAACGTGACTCAAATGTCATTCTATCTTCCAATGCCCTTGTAGCGCAGAACGCCTCGCGCAAACGTAGGAACGTTTCTAGAAGTAACACCTAACACGTGATACACCGGCGAAGCGCTAATTGGTGGAGAATGTATTGTTCTAGTTGCTCAGATGTACAATGAATATGTACACTATCCAAACACAAACGTTACAAAACAGACGTTGTTTTCAAGCCTTAGTAATGTACTTTAGAACAAATCTTCACTAGCTCCTATTGAGGAAGCATTGAGTGGAACACTCAGTTAGTAATCACACACCCCCAAAACAGAAACGTTTAAAACAATGTTGTGACAACCCGTGAACTCTATGAATTGCTTGAAGGAGCGAGTTCTATGTAATATTAGCTAAACATGCAGATGTAAGCTCTTGTTCTGCAAGAGTACAGCAGTACTCTTGCAGCAGTACGACTGCTCTTTGGCGTACTTCTTATGATATGGACCTGCAATTCCGTAGCTATCCTACCAGTGCAGTGGCGCTGTGAAATTGTGTTTCACTGTCAGTTTTCAACCGGCGACTGAAACTCGGTGGTGCTCTCGCTAAATCATCGAGTCGGAAAGTCTCAGGCCGCATGTGTGTTGTGATAAAATACTTACCCATCTCTGACATACACTTTTACCACCGACTTTAAGGTGTTTCGAGAAAAGTCGAGGGTTTACTTGTAATAACCGAAGTAGTAAACAGCAGGAGATGCCCAAGAAAGCGAAAGAAGACCCAGAATGGGAAGGAGATGAGGCAGCTGCACCAGCAGCGGCGGCAGGTAGTTCAATTGCTAGCTATGCTAACGGTTAGCTACTACGTTATCATTGCAAGCCACCGCACCTGACGTTAGCATAGCTAACTGAAATAAAGTTGTAAGCTTTCTAATGCGTGTCATCTGTTGCTGTTGCAACTTTTCTGTCTTGTCTATTGTACGATATGTTCTAGTTTGATAACACGATGTTACCGTTAGTGTGACCGTTAAGTTATCAAGCTACCGTAGATGTCATTGACACGATAATAATAAAATGATGCAATGCCCTGTTCATGCTTTGCAATTGTGTCGGGAAAATGACACATTGTTCTCTACTTGAAAATCGAGGAGTCAGGCTTCAACGTGTAAAATATGTGTAGTGTTTGTGGAGGAACACCTAAGGTTAACAAGATATAAATGAATGCTTAAAGTTATCAATGCTAACTGGCTAATGTCATAGCTAGAATGTTAGAGAACTGCTGTATTGCCTAAAGGCATTTCCGAATATGAGGTCACCATGCTCCCCCTTGTATGAGCTTAGCCTCTCCTCTGGCTCATTCAGCCCTACTCTTTTGTCAGTGTTCCCATATGTTGATGAAAAACTATTTCTTTCTTCACAGAACAATCTGTGAAGAAAGGAAAGAAGGATAAGAAAGGGAAGAAAAGTGTAAGTACATGTAGCTCTTGTGGAATTAAAATATATTTTTTAGTTAAAAGCAATTCAGGAATCTCAAATGTTAACAGCAATATGTATTTCCATCTGTTGACTGTAACGCTCACAGTTCTTTGAGGAGCTGGCCACAGATAACAAAACTGAGAAGGATAATGAACCTGTGGCAAAGGAGACTCAAGGAAATAAGGTAATTGTTTTATTTTACTAGTCAATACACTGTTTTTAGGGATTTCAGATTACTTGTTTACTGATTACTTGTTTTTCATTAATGTATGCATTTTTTGTGATTTATTAAAATGATTACATCTGCTATTACATAACCAGTTAATTGTTTCCCTTGCCACCAATTTTGCTCTCTCGAAAGACAGAAGATGAGCTTGAAGAGGTTGGGGAGGTTGGTTTCACATAGCCACCGCTAGCCAGAGTAGTAGCTAGCTTGCTGTATTGATACACCAATACATGGAGAATCGTGATTATATTGTTTTTCATTCATTAGAAAATAAATACAAAGCATCAGGTCATACTCAGGTCTTTTGTAATGGATTAAATATTTGTTTGCCATAAATTTACACACAATACCAGATAATGTCAAAGCAGAAACACAATATTAGAAATGTGTGTGACTGTATGGAGAAGAAAAAACCTATGAAATAACTCGCCTACATAAGATTTCTGAACACTTTAATCAATACTTTGTAGAAGCACTTTTGGTCCCAATCCCAGCGACGATTCTCCCTTGGTATGCCTCTACCGGCTTTGCACACTTTGGGCATTTTCTCCCTTCCTGATCCGCTTAAGCTCTGTCAGTGAACTGTGATTTCTAGGTGTGATTTTTAGATCTTGAAACGATTAGATTAGATTTTAGAACACCAACATAAATGTGTAAGTAAATCCCTAGCTTTAATAGCTTGTCTATTACACAACAAAATGTATGAATACTTTCTGAAAGCAGCATAAAGTATGTATTGTGATATTTAGCAGTCCGGCCTGCTTGCAGCTAGCGATATCCTACTTAGAAACACACAGAAGCACACATACTGAAGGTGCAATGTAGTGTTTTGGAGTCTGAAATAGGCCTTTATAACCTGTCTAACCTAATCCCTTTTGTTCCCAGACTCAGAAAAAAAAGAAAGACAGACGAAAAGGTAGGGGTGGAGACAACATCGGTGATGATGAGGATATGATGGAGAAATTAAAGAAGCTGTCTGTGCAAGCCAGCGACGAAGAGGAGGAGGAAGAGGGTAGGTTGTCTGTCTAAGGAACATTTGCATTACATTTCCTGGAGATTTTCAGAGTCAATAGCCTAGCTAGCCTTTCATCAACTTTTTTCTTCCCACCTATAACCCAGTTGTGGCCCCCAGAAAAGGCAAAGGAAATAAGGTTGGCATGTTGTTCGTTTAAGTCTCAATCAATCACAATATTTACAGTATTCAGTCTCAGAAACATTTTTTTTAATCCTCCAGTTGTGGGGATGAGTGGACCATAATCCATTTTGAAATACCCTTTGTTGGGTTTCAGGGCGGAAACATCTTTGCAGCTCTCATTCAGGGAGACAGTGGTGGTGATGATGATGATGATGATGATGGAGAGGGTGGAGGGGATAATGATGAGGATGAAGACGAGATCCTAAAGAAGGTGCATTTCAGGGTTATTTTTGTTGGTCGGTTCTTTTTACTCTGAATGTGGATGCGGTTGATACCAACGTTGTGTTTCAGAGGTCCAACCTTTTCCCCCCCAAATGCTTTCGTGTTCATGTTCCATATTTCATCCACCGCTCCTCGTGGTGTCTGTTTCATACCTTCATCTGAAGTCGTCTCTGTTGGATTTCACTGCCCATGATAACTGTTGTCCTCATACATAGTCTATGACTCCTGACATTTCATTTCATTGCATTTCATTTCAGTCTGCATGTGATGGCTTGCAAAGCATAGGACATAGTTTCCTTTCCCAACTGCATTGTGCCTTTGTTTAAAGACATCTGTAATCTGAAGGAACTGCTGTTCCACAGGAGGTTGAGAAGGTGCATAAGGGCAAGAGAAAAGATAAACCTAAGCCAAAAGCCAAGGTGGGTGGTGGAATGTGCTTCAACTACTCTCTTTCTTTTTCTCTCCTGTTTCTTCATCCCATGCACCAAAAGAGTTCATATCTGGGTTTACTAACCCTAGTGGAAAAAAAAGAAACTACAAATCCACTATGAAATCTGGAAACAAAGACGTTTGTTGCTTCAACTATGGGTTTTGCAGGGCTAGACTGCAACATTATGTGACAAAAAGTATTAGACAGACCATCCGAACTACACAGTCAAACAATGACCCTGTACGTCACTACGGCCCAGTTTAATAATTTATATTAAAAAAAAAAAATCCCTAGAAAGGGCCAATGTTGTCAACTCAAGCGATCTCTTAGATACATTACATTTTTTAATTCACGTTAGAAAACACTTCACTTTTCACTTGCCAGGCTGAAATGTGACTGCATCCTTACAGCTATAATATATACCTCATGGAATATACTACGGAATCTACCAGTTATCTTTTAGTTAGTTTTTTTCTATTTCTATTTTCTTTTTCTATGTAAGGCACATTTAATTGCCTATTTGATGTTTTTATTCTGTTGTATTTTTATACTTGTCTTTTTCTTTGTAGAGCATGTTGAACTGCTTCTATGCATGACTTGTGCTATATAAATAATTTAGCTTGCTTGCGAACACACTACATCTATTTCCTTTTATTTCACTCGTCCTTTTTTACACTACTTTTACGTTATCCCCCGTACACCTCATCAGCAGATCTGATTCCCAGAATGTCCCAACGAAATACAGCTGTACGTCCGACCTGGACACTTACTTTTGTTTCCTACACGAACACAGGCTCCCTCCGATGATGAGGAGGAAGAGAAGGGAGACGAGGGTGAGATGAGAGTTGTGGAAAAGGACAAGAAACCAGGGGCCAAAGCAGCCGCAACTAAGGTGGGACTTCTGATTGGTTTTTTGGGATGTTCAAAGTCTTGTCCAAGCCTATCAAATCATCACAGATGCACTGTTACTACTCTAGGGAGTGAAGCACGGGGCCTAGGGATTTGTTGAGTTGTGATTCTGTGATGTCTTGGGAACTAAATGAAAGAGTAATAGGTTCTCCTCCTTTGTAGGCACCGGAAGAAGATAAGACGGAGAAGCCTCAGCAGAAGAAAGGCAAAAAGGATCAGCCCAAGGTGAGTAAAGCTCTGGAAACTACTGGTACAACCCCAGTATGTGTCGTTCCGGTTTGGAAGGGCATTTTGTGAGGAAAAGGGTTAGTGGCAATCCACACGCCTCACAGAAGCAGATTAAGTCAATGAAAACAAAATGATTATAATATTTTCTGTCTGTTCTCTGCCAAATCACAATGTTGTGTTCTGTCCGAATTAGAGGATGAATAAACCCGCTCCCCCGCCTCGCAGTGAAGAGGAGGATGAGGGAGAAGACGACGAAAACGACACAATGAAGGTTTGTCTTTCCTGTCTGATCTGGGTCTGTTGTGTGGAAGGTTGTTAATGTTGTGGAGGCAGAAATTCCCCACGAGTTGTTAGACTTTATTAAGGACTTAAAGCCGTGCTGGTCTGCAGGACCACCGACTTCCAAGCATTTTTATGCTGGCTGGTTATATAACAATTTTAGGCATTCCCACTATGCTAATCTCTCATCCTCCACCATTGGCTCTAACTGCAGTGATGCTCTCACTGTCTGAATTCCTGCTGACCCCAACACACACAAATCCAAACTGTGCAGCACAGCATTGTTTTCCAGACTCACCGCCAGTCTTTCCCCAATGTCTGCCCGTTAGTCTGCCGAGGACGTGATCGCTGAGCAGGAGCAGGATAAAGACGACCCCTTCGCCAACATGAGCAAGAAGGAGAAGAAAAAGAAGAAGAAATTGGTAAACAGCCGCCGATACCTCCTGTACACTCTACCGCCGCACTCCTCATTTAGAGCCTTGGGCCCCAACCTGCCCCGGGGAGGAGGTGTCTTGTTCATTGAGAGTCCCTCTGCCTGTGTTCTGCAGTTGGAATATGAGAAGCAGGTGGCCAGCGTCCGCGCCGCCAACGCCATGGAGGGAGACTTCTCTGTGTCCCAGGCCGAGCTGTCCTCCAGACAGGCCATGCTGGAGAACGCGTCCGACATCAAGGTGACCTGACCCCCTCCACTCAGGTTGTTTTTTGTGCCCCCTGAACTAGATGGTGGAACTTTCTACAATTCTTGTCCTTCTCAGGGGATGTAACGTCCTCATATCGGAGGAACGGGGATTGGGATTCAAGCGAACGTTGCTTTGTATTTATTGCATGTTTTGAGAGGATCCCTTCAATCGTTCCATGAGTATCAATTCTCCTGCGTTTTAACGTGCTGCTCTTTGTCTCCCTCAGCTGGAAAGGTTCAGTATATCAGCTCACGGGAAGGAGCTCTTTGTCAACGCTGATCTTCTGATTGTGGCAGGAAGGCGCTACGGTCTGGTGGGACCCAATGGGAAGGGGAAGACCACTCTTCTGAAGCACATCGCCAACAGAGCTCTCAGTATTCCCCCCAACATTGACGTGCTTCTCTGTGAACAAGGTACTGGGCCTGATGTAAACCTCCCTGACGGCGTCTTACCATTATATCCTCTGTGTCTCTCCCCTGTCCTCTGTGTCTCCCCCCTGTCCTCTGTGTCTCCCCCCTGTCCTCTGTGTCTCTCCCCTGTCCACTACATCCCCCAATGCTGTGTCTGTCTCCATGTTTCTCTAGAGGTGATAGCTGACGACACCCCGGCAGTCCAGGCTGTGTTGAAGGCAGACACCAGGCGTCTGAAGCTCCTGGAGGAGGAGAGACAACTCCAGGCTCTGCTGGAGAAGGGAGAAGACAGCGTGGCTGAGAGACTGGAGAAGGTATGCGAAAGCATCCCACTGAGCCCAGTTAAATGAATACATTCCTAGTCCAAATGTGCTATAAGTAAAGTGTGTTATTTTGGAACCACTTTATTTCTAAATGGTATTTAACTAGTAAAAATGCTAAAATGGACACACTTTGTGAACATTATAATACAAGATTGGAAATAAATATACTATAATTTAAGTATGAAATAAGTCTGTTCATTTTACATATACTTATTAACATATAAACATAAATTAAATACTATTGTAATACTATTTACAGTACAGAAGTACAAATTAAATGGTTTCAAAATAATACATTTACTGTGCACAGCTTTTTTTGCTTGTGTTTCTATTGAGGCGGAAGTCCGGATAAATAATGTGGTAACTGGAAGATAGTTATGGTATCTCATACTTTCTTGCATTCAGACAGACATAAAGTCTACTAACAATGGATTTAGTTGCTTTCTGTTAGCCTACTTTATGCCCGTGTCATCTAGGTGTACGAGGAGTTGAGGATCATTGGGGCAGCTGCAGCTGAGGCTAAAGCCCGTCGGATCCTGGCGGGTCTCTCCTTCACCCCAGAAATGCAGAACAGAGCGACCAAGAAGTTCTCTGGAGGTTGGAGGATGAGAGTCTCATTGGCCCGGTACAATATCTTCCAAGCTCTCACCCAGGCACTTTTGTACTAAAAGGAGTTCCGTTGGTACAATTACTTATTAGAATTTACTTATTAGAAAAATAATTTGTTTTTGTCAATTCGTCCTACACAAAGACAATCGGTGCATACTCAGAAAGCTGTTCTGAACCATCAAATGTTGATGGAGCCGTGCTCTGACAGTCCATAAATTTAATGGTTTGTTCAGACAAATAGATGTTTTTTGTGGTTTTATGCTTAATTGGACAGGAAGGTGGTGAAAGATTCGGTATTGAGAGTAGGTTGGACTCAATTCCCTGGAGAAGTAGCTGAGGCTTTTCACAGTGTCAATGAGGATCCTAACTACATTTTTAACTAATTTCCGGCATCTTCTGGCCAGTGCTCTGTTTATGGAACCCACCCTTCTGATGTTGGATGAACCCACCAACCACCTGGACCTCAACGCTGTCATCTGGCTCAACAAGTAAGAACATATTACACGCAGCTGCTTACTGAAAATGTCCTGCATTTATGACTCATACCACTGCAGTGTCTAACACAGTGATGGTCAAACCTTTCCTGTGGACCCCTAGACATGTCACAATTCTGTTGAAGCCCTGAACAAGCTCACCTGATCATAAGTAGGCCAGTTGTTACAGGTGTGCTAGCTCTGAAATACATCTAATGCATGGAATGGTTCCCTGGAAGATGTTTGTGAACCATTTAATCTAAAATATTCCTTTTTCTAGCTACCTGCAGGGCTGGAAGAAGACTCTCCTTATCGTGTCTCACGACCAGAGTTTCCTGGACGACGTGTGTACTGACATCATTCATCTGGACTACCAGAAACTTTACTACTACAGAGGAAACTACTGTGAGTCATTTGGCAAAGAAGACAATTTTTGTTTCTTTCCCCACACTAACCTAATAATCCAATTATATGAAAATGAAGGATTAACAAACCAGAATTGTTCACACACTAAATAGAGGACTTCTAGTCTTGTTTCCAGGAGTAATATTCTGGGCCGTCTTATGCCAGTGCATTTTTCCACTGGCACTGACTTAACCACGACTGGAATCCCACCTAGCTATCGTGGATGAATTCAGTAAGTTGGTCTGGATAAACAATTAAAATCTCCCTACAGTGACATTTAAGAAGATGTACGTTCAAAAGCAGAAGGAGCTCCAGAAACAGTACGATAAACAAGAGAAGAAGCTCAAGGATCTAAAGGCCGGAGGGAAGTCCACCAAACAGGCCGTGAGTGCAGCACCACTAACACAGTTGTTACTGTACTGGGATCCGTGTCACTTCGGACTTCCCCGACGTCAGCCACTGTTCTACGCCTGCGTCTGTCTGTAGGAGAAGCAGACCAAGGAGGCCCTGACCAGGAAGCAGGCAAAGGGAAAGAAGAAGGGAGGAGTAGAGGAGGAGAGCCTGGAGGCTACGGAGCTACTGAAGCGGCCCAAAGAGTACACGGTCAAATTCACCTTCCCCAACCCCCCTCCTCTCTCTCCGCCCATCCTCGGGCTGCACAGTAAGTCTGCGTTCCTCCCCCGCCCGTTCCCTCTTTCACCCTGCCGTGTCCCCGTTAACCGGTCCCTGTCTGTCTCAGGTGTGGACTTTGCCTTCGAGGGACACAAATCCCTCTTTAAGAACGTGGACTTTGGCATCGACATGGACACCAGAAGTATGTTTAAATAGTTTCGTCTTGCGACCATGTACGTGAACCGTGTCCATCTTCCCGGTCTAGTCTCACAGGGCTTTCTCCTCATTTAGTCTGTATAGTGGGGCCCAATGGAGTCGGAAAGAGTACCCTGTTACTGCTGCTTACCGGCAGGCTAATTCCGGTAGGTTCTCCTCCAAACACAATCACGTCAGCGCGTCGTTGTGTGCGTGTGTGCACTTGTCAGCCTGAGTGTGCCGATTATGCCTTTCAGACCAAGGGGGAGATGAGGAAGAACCATCGTCTGAAGGTGGGCTTCTTCAACCAGCAGTATGCTGACCAGCTGAACATGGAGGAGGCACCGACAGAGTACCTGCAGAGGAACTTCAACCTCCCCTACCAGGACAGCAGGAAATGTCTGGGACGCTTCGGACTGGAGAGTCACGCGCACACCATCCAGATCTCCAAGCTGTCAGGTCAGGACGCCGTCCCTCTCCAGCGCGTCAATGCGTCTCGGTCATATTGCACGTGAATGCAGCTCTAGGGGGATGGTTTCCACAGCCATGTTGGTCCCCTTACAGGCGGTCAGAAGGCCAGAGTGGTGTTCGCTGAGCTGGCGTGTCGACAACCGGACGTCCTCATCCTGGATGAGCCTACAAACAACCTGGACATCGAGTCCATCGACGCCTTATCGGAAGCTATCAATGAGTACAAAGGGGGTATGTACAGTGACACAGGCTGTTCCATACTTGTCTGTCGTTGGGACACCTGTCCCAGGATTGATCTATTGATTGTTGGATACATATTGTGTGTATATACACGGGTGTATGTCAGGTCGGTTGATCATGATATTCACTTTTAAATGTGAAAATACGTGTGCAGCTGCAGGATTATAACTGAAACAAATCTATACTTTTATATTGATGAATGGCAAAGTACTTGCACTTTTTAAGTTCTGCCCCAGGCCTGGTTTTAGACAACTTAAAGATTTCTATGTTTGAAAAGGCGTGACTTTTAAAAGCTCTCCAAACCATGTTGTTTTTAGTTAAACACGTGGGGCAAATCGACCGTGTCAGTTGTGTTGGCGCCAGCCTTGAGTTTGTCAAAGGATCACAAAACGACTCAGGGTGGCTGAGTCCAATGGGTCGGTGAATATATTGGCCAGTAAGACGAAAAACAAATCGCCTCATGAATCAATATGCCGATTTAATATCAAACGCTTGCTGCTGAGGGTGGCCTTCAGCGGACTCTTCTGACAGTAATGTGCCCCGTCCTCCACACACAGCGGTGATCATCGTGAGCCACGACGCCCGGCTGATCACGGAGACGTCCTGTCAGCTGTGGGTGGTGGAAGACCGCTCCGTGAACCAGATTGACGGGGACTTTGAGGATTACAAGCGGGAGGTCCTGGAATCACTGGGGGAGACCCTGGTCCATAAGGTCAAGGAGTGAACGACCCACCCACCACAGAACCAGGGCTGACCCCAAAATGACACCCTATTCCACACATATTTCTTTTGACCGACACAAACTCTGGGCACTGGTGTACATGGCAGTTGAAGGCCGTTTCAAGTGTACTCAACAAGGACATAATGCAATATATCCTACCGCTGAAACCACGCCATGTCATCTACTCCATCGCTGGGGAACGTCGCTACTCAAGTGGCTTTTTATCCTTGCTCATTCTGTACTCAAATTGAAATATAGGTGACATCAGCTGACGTCTGTCTCCCAACTTCGTTTGACGGGAGGAGGCATGGAGAAAGGAAGCCACGTTTGACAACTGAGACACACCCTAGTTTATTTTAGTATCCCCTCGTCTATAAGATGCATACGAGGCCAAATTGTCCCCTTGTCCTCAAACTCGCCTGTAGATCTGATTAGATCCACAAGTCTTTGGCGCAAAGGGTTGAATTGGACATCTAGATTTGCCAAGTGGAATGTTTTCCCCGATGTAACATGGGACAAAGTATTAAAGAATGGCGTAACACCAGTGGCTCCTTAAAGGACAGAAGCCTAGCTAACTGACTGGGAATAAACAAGTTCATTTGTAAAATCAAGTATTTACTACAAAGGAACATTATAATAAATGGATTTTGCATCTTAAATGGTTTTATTGTGCCATTTTTTCTAAATGGAAAAACAAATAATATAACAGATTAGACAATTATGGATGGAGAATGTGATGTGGTTTAATGTTTCATAGGACAAGTAATTTGTGAACACAGACAGTCACGTAACCCAATAACTTTTTTTATAGGTATGAGGTGTTTCTATACAGAATAAACAAAATTGCTCTCAGATTGCCACAATAACTTTGAAAGACATTTCAGGAAGGTATTCCTAGTCTATTTCAAATAAGACTTGTAGGTCTTCCTGACTTTAGCCACCTCAGTCTCATCTGGTTGTATGGTGTCATACCACCAGTACCAAGGTTTGTCGGAGTTCACAGCGGGGGGTGCAGGGGTCAAGCCCACTGCATCATGGGAATTGGAGTAGTCCTCGCCAGCGAAGTCCACATGAGGAATTTGGAAAGCCAGCAGCCCTGGAAGAAATATGAAAATTCAGTGGAGACCTTAAGCATTGGGCTGACACTTCACATCATTACTGAACTATAGCATTCAGCTCCTTGGTCCCAGGGGATGAACTTACCATGGTCTCTTGCAGCACCAATCGCCTTGTTAAGTTGCTTTTGTTGCTTCTGACACACTCCTAGATGCAAATGTAGTATTATGTTGTTCAGAAAAGTGGGTTAAGAGTATGCAGAAACATTCAATGGTAAAAACAAAAAGCAACATAAGGCATTTTAGGTGGGTAGATATATAATTGTGTAGAAATGAACATATATTACCTGTTCGTGTTCCATCATACACCATGCCAGTATATGGACTAATGAACTGCTGCAACAGCTTTAAATTCTGCAGGATCAACAGTCCAATGATTTACAAACATGACATTGAATAGCCTGTTAAATCAAACTAATGGAACCAAGCCAAACATTATACCCATCCTAAGATCCATATTTCAATGTTTGTAATCCATCGTAAAGAGAACAGACCTGATAGTGAATAATGATGTTGGGGTCTCGGCAGATTGGACAGGGGTTCCCACATATCTTGTCACCTCTCTGATGAAAACAAAACAGGAATCGTTCATAGGTTTGCAGTCACAGCTCTGTCTGGTGCAGAACATGGAGTTCCACAGCAGAGACAGACGATTTATGGTAGACCTCCTCTAAACATTGGTACACGCTCCCAAAGCATACAGGCAACAGCTTCGGGAGCAGCTACAAGCCAGTCAAAGTGACAGTTAGACCTACAATGCAAGTCTTTCGTGCCTTCTGAGGGGGAATCCCTCCTTTGTGGTTCCTCCTGTAGTCAGACCATACTGGACTGGTTCCATATCGCTCTATGTACTCTGGACACAAAAGAGGTAAATGGCACTATTGTTCAGAATTTGAACATATCTAATATATTTTGATAGTCCACAGTATCAGCATCCTAACACAGACAACCTGGCTGTTATATGCATAAAATGTCACCAGGTAAAAATCGACTCCATGAGACATAAGTCATTTTAGTTATATTTTCAAGAACTATATCATTCCCCCGAGATTCCCTTTTTGTCCTGATCTTGTTTCTTTCTACTATGCATTGGCATTTAGGGGAATATTCTGTGTTTATTTCTAAAAGTGATTGTGTTGTTGCTTTGGCCCACATGCCACACAATAAAATCAAATACTTGAAACAGAGACCACTACCTAAATCCACCAAATACATTATTTTCATCCTTCAATTGATGCTTGGTTGAACACTAGTATGGTCCTAGGCTATATCAACACACTGGTGATATAACAGGAACCTCTGTTGCAACAGAAAACCTCTAGCCTGCCGTTTACTGGTGCAGTGTCGTGGTTAAACCAATCAATCTCCAACACGTGACTGTCCTCAGATAAACCGCTCTTTACCATTGTTTTATAATAGTATTGTGGAAGAATACATTTAAATATAAACAGGCCTCTGTTGATACAACTGAGTAACTGGATCATCAGGGCTTTGTTCATCTGCTAAAAAGGTATTACTGGTTTTACCTGAGTGATTACCTGTTCTTTTAAGATACAATCTATAGACCCTCTGTCTTGAAAAGACAACTAACATGGACATTTAGAGCCATGGGAGGGGTGTGAATTACATCACTAGGATCCTATTTAACCATGGGAAAAAAAGTTCAGAGCACAAGTAGCCGGTAGCATTATATTGCAATAGTTGCTTCCAGCATCTATGCTGTGGTAATAAGGGTTCAATGTGGGTATTCATTTTACTTTTCTTCATTTGTGGTCATTTACAAAACAGTATTGTCTTCTTTTGCAATACATCCCAACATTGTGTTAATACATTGTTCTCTAGCACCATTCCTTCTACATTGTTTTTTGATTGTATGTGTTGCTGTTGCGTGTAACCAAGTGGTAACCTTTGGCAAGGTTGTTGTTTTCAATTTGCTAAATATTGGTTGTCGGTTTATGTCATATTTTAAATAGATGCAAATTAAGTACTTGGCTGGATGCGTCAGTTTGCTTATACTGTATGGCAAATCACAAACCCAAGATGTTAATGCATCAAAGATTGTTAACTTTAATAGTACCCAGCACCGCTGTCAATCCCTTTTACATCAATTGATGATGGTACTTTTTTAATGCCCTTGGTTTTCAACTGCTAAGAGAATGGATTCTACTTTTCTATAGTGGATACTTTTTCATATAACATTTACCCAAATGCTGGGTAAGCGCCATACCTTCGCTTTCCAGGTAGTCCCATGGACTGTCCTTATAGCGGGCTGAAGCCTCCACTGCCTCAGCGGAATCACTCGGGATCTCAAGTGAGGCTGCAGTGCACAGAGAGATGCTGGACTGCATACCTGGAAACACAGTCTTTGTCCATAGCCTGACAAGTAACCTCTTAGGATGATAGAAACAAACAGTGTGACGGCTTGTATAGATCTCAAGTTACACCATGTTCATAGAAATAATAACTGCTCTACCTATGTGAGACATTGCAGGGGTAGCATTGTAAAGTGTTTGTAGATGGAATATGCACATTGCACAATGTTAGGTTAACTCTATTGATACGAAGGCCTAATTGGTATGTAGTTAATCAGATCTGCAAAGTGCGACTGACTAGCTAGCTGGCTGATGTTTACTATACGACCATAGCACTGTCACCGTTTTATGATTTAACTTTATATGCAAACGTAATTGTGAGAATTTTCGCTCTTACTTAACGCATTATACAACGTACCTTATTCTGATGAATATTTTGTAGAAGTAAAGGTGAAACACGACATAAAATCTTTCCAACGCCTTGTATGAACGCTGCCATTTTGCTATTTACAGCGGTGGAGTTGAAAGGTTACAGGTGAAAGGGGAAGTTGCACATTTATTTATTGTATTTCTGTAAATGACCACAGCTCACATTTTTGTAATTTAATGCATTAATTTTATGAATTTGACTTTATTATTAATTTAGGCATAAGTGTCGGGAAGCATAAACTATTTTAAATATTAACGTGCGGAAGGGTGTGACAGATACGCTTCAGTGAATCGCAGCCATTTTGTTAAATGATTATAATCGAATTTATGTCCAAATGTGCTGTTAAAACTCAGTTTACACATGATATTTTGCAAGTCAGCACTGACCCTGATACACATTTGGTTAGATAAACCAACATTACAGTTGGAATGTGAGAGATTGAGAACAGCGTATGGCAAATGCGCGCACCACCATGTTTCTGCCCTTGACGTACAACAAAGGTCGTTGTCAAACAAGGGTGCGTGACTAAAACCGCCATTTTGTTAACCTGAAACCAACGAACGCGCATGCTCAAACACGCTTACGACCTCGAAAACGTCACAGGGTATAAATACAAAGTCCCTCCCCTTCTAGCTCATTCCTGGATTTGTTTTGAGGTGAGTAACGTGAAAAGAAATGCTGCTATTTTGAACAAAAACGACTGCGCATGTATTAGTTTTAAACATAATACCTCATAAGAAACCTCTTCAAAGATTCAGGTGTGTATGAACACACAAGATAAAAAATCCTTAGTGAATGTTTTTAAGTGTTTTTCGTTCTGTGTGCTCTTTTTTCCAGGTCTTTGTCTGAAGAGTGACCGTCGAGGACTTTGAACAACCTAACTCATATCTTATATTTTTTTTCTTCAAGTAATGGACATTTGATACTATTTTTGTCTCCAGTTTGTTCCAGAGGGAAAAGCTAGCGTTTAGCTGCCACAACCCCGCCCATAAAAGCAGTTTTCAGCCATAAGATTGTTAACGTTATAAAACCATGAAGGTTAACGATATAAAACTGATGTAACAAGAGATCTGTTGCTGTAAAGCACACTATAAGATTATATATAGCTACCCGAGACGCTGAGAAGAGGTATTTATAGTAAGTGTTTATTTTAAAAACCAATCTGAAACTAAATTAAAATTGTCATTGTTTAGTTATAGGTGTAGTCTAACGCTGCTGGATGGCCTCCGTACGGGGCTAACTAGCTATCGTAGCTAGCAATTTGAAGCTAAAAACCAGCAAACGCTAACCGTAAAAGTAGTTTATGAGCTCACACATGAAAGTCAACGGGGTGGTAACGCTCCGTTTCTTTGTGTGTGAGACGGAAAAATAAATTAGATAGCAAATGTTTAAATTAATCATAAGCAATCTATTCATAAAGATTGCCGTAGGCTCAGATAGGAAATGTTCATTTTTTTTTGCTTAATCTGGATTTTTTCCCCCCCTCTGCTCAATTCATAGGGGAGAGCTCATTGGAACTAACACCCACCGCAATCTACACATAAAGATTGCTTAGTTTGAGGATTACTGTACGGACTGCTCTGGAAAAAAATTGTCATTTGTGGTAGTTTTTTTTTGCTACTTTTATTGTTATTGTCGCTATTGATAGAGCAGAAAATAAATGTCCCCAGGTGTCCGATATTTATACGGCAATCTGAGGATAAAGATTGCAGGATTGAAAACTGGGAAATGTTGAGGCAGTACTGTATACAAGACAGACAGGTTTTGTTGGAATTACATCAAAATGGCGGACTGGTTGTCGTTTTTGTCCTTTGAACACTCGAGGCAGTAATGGCTACAGTGTCTGGAGCGACCGGAGTTGACTTCCCAGAGACGAGTAACGATTTCTTCTCGCTGTGTCCGTGTCGCATTTGTAGCCGTTGTAACTAACTTTCAACCTCTTTTGTCGGTAGTAAAATGATCCTCCGGTCGTCCGATGTGATGTGAGGCTACTGTAGGTTTGTTGTTGTGGCCGGCTTCGCTGGAAAAGATTGTTCTTATGTTCTAGAG